>JAUMJK010002170.1:0-21481 GCA_033558105.1 Coccyzus lansbergi | reverse complement strand
AGTCCACCCCAGTATCCTCCCAGTATCGCCCAGTGCCTCCCGGTATGCCTAGTTGCCTTCAATGTCTTCCCAGTGACCTCCCAGTGCCTCCCAGTCTCTCCCAGTATCACACCACTGCCACTCCAGTGCCTTCCAGTATGCCCAGTGTCTCCACAGTGCCCCTTCAGCGCCTCCCAGTGGGCCCAGTTCCCTCCAGTTGCCTCCCAGTATCCCCCAGCGCCTTCCAGTCTCTCCCAGTATCACTCTAGTGTCTCCCAGTGCTTCCCAGTCCCTCCCAGTATCACACTACTGCCTCCCAGTGCTTCCCAGTCCCTCCCAGTATCACACTACTGCCTCTCCAGTCCCTCTCCATCCCTCCCAGTGCCTTCCAGTATCCCCCTAGTCCCTCCCAGTGTCCCCAGTTGCCTCCCAGTCCACCCCAGTATTCTCCCAGTGTGCCCTAGTGCCCCCCCAGTCCCTCCCAGTATCCCCCAGTGTCTCCAGTCCCTCCCAGTATCACACAACTGCTACCCTAGTCCCTCCTGGTGCCTCCCACTCCCTCCCAGTATCACACTACTGCCTCTCCAGTTCCTTCCAGTGTCCCCAGTTCCCTCCAGTTGCCTCTCCAGTCCCTCCCAGTCCCTCCCAGTCCCTCCCAGTATCACACTACTGCCTCTCCAGTCCCTCCCAGTCCCTCCCAGTATCACACTACTGCCTCTCCAGTCCCTCCCAGTCCCTCCCAGTGCCTCCCAGTATCACACTACTGCCTCTCCAGTCCCTCCCAGTGCCTCCCAGTATCACACTACTGCCTCTCCAGTCCCTCCCAGTCCCTCCCAGTCCCTCCCAGTATCACACTACTGCCTCTCCAGTCCCTCCCAGTCCCTCCCAGTCCCTCCCAGTCCCTCCCAGTATCACACTACTGCCTCTCCAGTCCCTCCCAGTGCCTCCCAGTCTCTCTCAGTATCACACTAGCGTCTCCCAGTGCTTCCCAATCCCTCCCAGTCCCACACCACTGCCCCCCCAGTCCCCCCAGTGCCTGTTCTCCCTCTCAGGCGGTAACTCGCGCACGGCCATGATAGCCGCTCTCAGTCCTGCCGACATCAACTACGAGGAGTCCCTCAGCACCTTACGGTCAGACCCTTTCCTCCCTCTTCCCCCTTTTGGGGTGTCCTCCTCGTTAATTAACGACCCTCGTTAACTCCGAAGGGTTTGAGATGATGTCGAAGGGTTTGAGATGATGCTTGAGGGTTTGAGATGATGCTGAAGAGTTTGAGATGATGATAGATGTGTTTGAGATGATGATAGATGTGTTTGAGATGATGCTGGAGGGTTTGAGATGATGCCAAAGGGTTTGAGATGATGTTGAAGGGTTTGAGATGATGATAGATGTGTTTCAGATGATGATAGATGTGTTTGAGATGATGCCAAAGGGTTTGGAGATGATGCTGGAGGGTTTGAGATGATGCCAAAGGGTTTGAGATGATGCTGAAGGGTTTGAGATGATGATAGATGTGTTTGAGATGATGCTGGAGGTGTTTGAGATGATGCTGGAGGGTTTGAGATGATGTCAAAGGGTTTGAGAAGATGCCGGAGGGTTTGAGATGATGCCGAAGGGTTTGAGATGATGCTGAAGAGTTTGAGATGATGATAGAGGTGTTTGAGATGACGATAGATGTGTTTGAGATGATGCTGGAGGTGATGGAGATGATGTCAAAGGGTTTGAGATGATGTCAAAGGGTTTGAGATGATGTCAAAGGGTTTGAGAAGATGATGATAGATGTGTTTGAGATGATGATAGATGTGTTTGAGATGATGATAGATGTGTTTGAGATGATGATAGATGTGTTTGAGATGATGCTGGAGGTGTTTGAGATGATGCTGGAGGGTTTGAGATGATGATTAAGGGTTTGAGATGATGCTGGAGGGTTTGAGATGATGCTGGAGGTGTTTGAGATGATGTCAAAGGGTTGGAGATGATGCCAAAGGGTTGGAGATGATGCCAAAGGGTTGGAGATGATGCCAAAGGGTTGGAGATGATGCCAAAGGGTTGGAGATGATGCCAAAGGGTTGGAGATGATGCTGGAGGGTTGGAGATGATGCTGAAGGGTTGGAGATGATGCCGGAGGGTTTGAGACGCCCTCGTTAACTCCGGGGTTCGTTTGGCAGCTACGCAGAGCGCACCAAGCGCGTTCGCTGCCGAGCGGTGGTGAACGAGGACCCCACGGGGCGGCTGGTGCGGGAGCTGCGGCAGGAGGTGACGCGGCTCAGGCAGCTGCTGGGGGCCCGGGGGGCGCCCCAAAGCACCGCAGGCGAGAATGGGGGGGATTGGGGGGGCTGGAGGGGCTGACAGGGGCAGGTTTGGGGTCTGGGGGGCCTGAGAAGGGGCCATGTGGGGCTCTGGGCGTGGATTTCGGGCTCTAGGGGTGGATTTGGGGGTCTGGGGGTGCGTTTGGGGGGGATTAGGGGGTGAAGATTTGGGGTTTGGGAGATCAGATTTGGGGGTTGAGGGGCCGAGAGGGGCAGATTTGGGGTCTAGGGGCAGATTCAGGGGGCTTAGAATAGGGTTGGGGCAGATTTGGGGACTCTGGGTGTGGATTTGGGGGGTTTGGGGGCTCAGATTTGGGGTTTGGGAGGCTGAGAGGGGCAGGTTTGGGGACTTGGGGGACCGAGAATGGGGCATTTGGGGTGTCTGGGGGTGGATTTGGGGGCCTGAGGGGCCTGAGAGGGGCAGGTTTGGGGGTCTTGGGGTGGATTAGGGGGTGAAGATGGGGTTTGGGGGGTCAGATTTGGGGTCTGGGGTAGATTTGGGGTGTCTGGGGGGCTGAGAGGGGCAAGTTTGGGGCTCCAAGGGCAGAGCTGGGGGCTCTAGGGGGGAATTTGGGGGCCTGGGGGGGTCCTAGAGGGGCAGCTTTGGGGCTCTAGGGGTGGATTTGGGGGTCTGGGGGCACTGACAAGAGAACATCTGTGGGTCTGAGCATCAGATTTGGGGCTCTGGTGGCCCCGGAACCCCCTTTTTTCCCCCCCGAACCCCCTTTTTTTTGCCCCCTCAGCCCCTCCAGGAGCCCCCGAGCCACCTCCCCTCAGCGTCGCGGAGGCTCTGGAGAGACTGCAGGTAACATCCCCCTAAAAACCCTTAAAATCCCCACAAAAAAACCCCTTGAAATCCCCCAAAAAAAATCCCCCCGAACCCCCAAAATCCCCCTGAACCCCCAAAAAATCCTATTCCTTCGTCTCTCAGGAGAACGAGAGGCTGATCCTGGAGCTCAACGAGTCTTGGGAACAGAAGCTGCAGCGAACGGAAGCTCTGAGGCTGCAACAGTGAGGGGGGAGACCCCAAAACCCATCCCTGGGACCCCAAACCCACCCCTGAGCCCCCCAAATATCCCCTTAACCCCCTTTTTTTCCTCAGGGAGGCCCAGTTGGCCGAGGTGGGGGTTGCCCTTCGAGGGGATGGAGCTCCCGTCGGGGTCTTCTCCCCCAAAAAGGTGAGTTCTTTGGGGAGGGGGGACCCCCAAATCCTACCCCTGACTCTCCCCAAACCCTGACTGGGGTTGGGGTTTTTCTGGGGGGGTCTGACCCCCCGAAACTGCAGACGCCGCATCTGGTGAACCTGAGCGAGGACCCCGCGGGGGGAGAGTGTCTCATCTACCATATCGGGCAAGGGGAGACCAGGTGGGACTGGGAGGGGGCTGGGAGGGACTGGGAGGGGGCTGGGAGGGACTGGGAGGCACTGGGGAGGATTGGAGGGGGCTGGGAGGGGACTGGAGGCACTGGGAAGGGACTGGGGAGCACTGGGAGGGACTGGGAGGCACTGGGAAGGATTGGAGGGGGCTGGGAGGGGACTGGAGGGAATTGGGAGGGACTGGGGGGCACTGGGAGAGACTGGGAAGGGACTGGAGGGAATTGGGAGGGACTGGGGGGCACTGGGAAGGATTTGAGGGGACTGGGAGGGAACTGGGGGGCACTGGGGAGGGTTTGGGGGCACTGGGAGAGGACTGGAGGCACTGGGAAGGGACTGGGGAGCACTGGGAGGGACTGGGATGGGACTGGAGGCACTGGGAAGGGACTGGGGAGCACTGGGAGGGAGTGGGATGGGACTGGAAAGGATTGGAGGGGCCTGGGAGGGGACTGGGGGGCACTGAGAGGGACTGGGAGGGGACTGGAGGGAATTGGGAGGCACTGGGAAGGATTTGAGGGGACTGGGAAGGGAACTGGGGACACTAGGAGGGACTGGGGGGCACTGGGAGGGACTGGGATGGGACTGGAGGCACTGGGAAGGGACTGGAGGGAATTGGGAGGGACTGGGAGGCACTGGGAAGGATTTGAGGGGACTGGGAGGGAACTGGGGGGCACTGGGAGAGACTGGGAAGGGACTGGAGGGAATTGGGAAGGACTGGGAGGCATTGTGAAGGATTTGGGGGCACTGGGAGAGACTGGGAGGCACTGGGAGGGAACTGGGGAGCACTGGGGACACTGAGAAGGGACTGGGAAGGATTTGAGGGAACTGGGAAGGGACTGGAGGGATTTGGGGGCACTGGGAGGGACTGGGAGGCTGTGGGTTGAGCTGGGAAGTGCTGGGTGGGGTAACTGGTGTGTTACTGGTGCGTTACTGGTCCGTACTGGTGCTGCAGGGTGGGTGCTGCGGGAGCCGACATCTGCCTGTCAGGCCTGAGGGAGCTGCACTGCGTCCTCAGGAGAGGAGGAGACCGTGAGAGGGCAAAAGGGAGGAATTCACGGGAAAAGGGGGCAAAAGGGGGAATCTTGAGGGGAAGAAAAGTTGGGTTTTGGGGGGAAAACGGTTTGGAGGGAAAACGGTGGATTTGGGGGCAAAAGGCTGGATTTATCGGGGGAGAAGTTGCATTTATGAGGTAGAAAGTTGGAGTTTTTTCAGGTCAAATGGTGGGTTTGGGAGTAAAATGGTGGGTTTGGGAGTAAAATGGTGGGTTTGGGAGTAAAATGGTGGGTTTGGGAGTAAAATGGGGGATTTTGGGGGTAAAATGGGGGATTTTGGGGGTAAAATGGGGGATTTTGGGGGGTTTAAGAGAACGTTTTGGAGCAAAAGGTGGATATATGAGGTAAAAAGTTGGATTTTGGGGGTAAAAGTGTGGATTTTTGAGGTAAAAGTGTGGACTTTTGAGGTAAAAGGGGAGATTTGGGGGGAAAAGGAGGGATTTTTGAGGGAAAATGTTGGATTTTTTGAGGCAAAATGGTGGATTTGGGGGTAAAAACTTGGATTTATGAGGTAAAAAGGTGGATTTTTGAGGTAAAAACTGGAATTTGGGGGCAAAAGAGGGTGTTTTTAGGTAAAATGGTGGATTTGGGGGTAAAAGGTGGATTTGGGGGATAAAAGGGAAGGTTTTTGAGGTAAAATGGTGGCTTTTTAGGGTAAAACAGGAGGTTTTGAGGGAAAATGTTAGATTTTTGAAGGAAAATGTTGGACTTTTGAGGGAAAATGTTGGATATTTGGGGAAAAAGTTGGATTTATGAGGGGAAAAAGGTGGATATTAGGGGTAAAAGGGAAGTTTTTTGAGGGAAAATGGTGGGATTTTGAGGGAAAATAGTGAAATTTTGGGGTAAAACAGTAGAAAATGGTGGATTTTGGGGGTAAAAGAGGAGGTTTGGGGGCAAAAGGGTGGATTTTTGAGGGAAAAAAGTTGGATTTTTGTGGTAAAAAGTAGGATTTTGAGGGTGAAAGGGGAGGGTTTGAGGCAAAAAGGTGGATTTATGAGGTAAAATGGTGGAACTTTGAGGTAAAATGGTTGAATTTTGGGGTAAAAGGGGAGGTTCAGGAGCCAGAGGGTGGATTTATGAGGGAAAAAGTTGGATTTGGGGGTAAAAAGGTGGATTTTTGAGGGAAAAACTTGGAATTTTGTGATACAAGGGAGGTCTTTTGAGGTAAAATGGTGGATTTTGGGGGTTAAAAAGTTGGAATTTTGGGGTAAAAAGTGGATTTTGGGGGTAAAAGAAGGTTTTTGGGGTTCAAGGAGGGTTCTTCCCTTTCTCATCTCTCCCTCTCCCTAGTGGTGGTGACGCTGGAGCCTTGCGAAGGCGCCGAGACCTTCGTTAACGGCCAGAGGGTAACGAGGCCTGTGGAGCTGCAATGCGGTAAGGGGGACCCCAAATCCCACTTTTTCCCCTCAAATCCCACTTTTTCCCCTCAAATCCCACTTTTTCCCCTCCAAATCCCACTTTTTCCCCTCCAAATCCCACTTTTTCTCTCTCCAAGTCCCACTTTTTCTCTCTCCAAGTCCCACTTTTTCCCCTCCAAGTCCCACTTTTTCCCCTCCAAGTCCCACTTTTTCCCCTCAAAGTCCCACTTTTTCCCCTCAAAGTCCCACTTTTTCCCCTCCAAGTCCCACTTTTTCCCCTCCAAGTCCCACTTTTTCCCCTCAAATCCCACTTTTTCCCCTCAAATCCCACTTTTTCTCTCTCCAAATCCCACTTTTTCCCCTCCAAATCCCACTTTTTCCCCTCAAATCCCACTTTTTCCCCTCCAAGTCCCACTTTTTCCCCTCCAAGTCCCACTTTTTCCCCTCCAAGTCCCACTTTTTCCCCTCCAAGTCCCACTTTTTCCCCTCCAAGTCCCACTTTTTCCCTCTCCAAATCCTATTTTTTTCCCCCACAACCCCTCAGGGCAGCGGCTGCTGTTGGGCCAGAGCCACATCTTCCGCTTCAACCATCCCGAGCAAGCACGACGGCTGCAGAAAACCTCAAACCCAGAGCCCCAGTCTCCGAATCCAGAGGCAAAATTCTCAAATCTGGAGGCAAAACCTTCTTCAACCGTGGAGGCCAAATCCTCAAGTGCGGAGCCGGAAGCCCCGGAGGTGCCTCCCCTGGGGCTCTCTCGCCGCCCCAAGCGCCGTCAGCCTCTCCGTGTCTACCAGATCCCCCAGCGACGCCACAGCTGCCTCCGGGGAGACAACCCCATGGAGGGGAAGGAGCTGCAGGAGCCAAAGGACCCGAAGGAGCTGCTGAAGGAGCTGCAGGAGCCAAAGGACCCGAAGGAGCTTCAAGGGAAAGAGCTGAAGGAGGTGAAGGAGCTGCAGGAACTTCAAAGGAAGAAGCTGAAGGAGCTTCAGGAGCCTCAAGGGAAGGAGCTGAAGGAGCTTCAGGAGCCTCAAGGGAAGGAGCCTCAAGGGAAGGAGCTTCAAGGGAAGGAGCTTCAAGGGAAGGAGCTTCAAGGGAAGGAGCTTCAAGGGAAGGAGCTTCAAGGGAAGGAGCTTCAAGGGAAGGAGCTTCAAGGGAAGGAGCCTCAAGGGAAGGAGCCTCAAGGGAAGGAGCCTCAAGGGAAGGAGCCTCAAGGGAAGGAGCCTCAAGGGAAGGAGCCTCAAGGGAAGGAGCTTCAAGGGAAGGAGCTTCAAGGGAAGGAGCCTCAAGGGAAGGAGCCTCAAGGGAAGGAGCCTCAAGGGAAGGAGCCTCAAGGGAAGGAGCCTCAAGGGAAGGAGCCTCAAGGGAAGGAGCTTCAAGGGAAGGAGCTTCAAGGGAAGGAGCTTCAAGGGAAGGAGCTTCAAGGGAAGGAGCTTCAAGGGAAGGAGCTTCAAGGGAAGGAGCTTCAAGGGAAGGAGCTTCAGGAGCCAAAAGGGAAGGAGCTTCAGGAGCCAAAAGGGAAGAAGCTTCAGGAGCTTCAAGAGAAGGGGCTGAAGGAGTTGAAGGAACCTCAAGGGAAGGAGGTAAAGGAGCTGCAGGAGCTGCAGGAACTTCAAAGGAAGAAGCTGAAGGAGCTTCAGGAGCTGAAGGAGCTTCAAGAGAAGGAGCTTCAGGAGCCACAAGAGCTAAAGGAGCTGCAGGAGCTAAAGGAACTTCAAAGGAAGAAGCTGAAGGAGCTTCAGGAGCCACAAGAGCTAAAGGAG
This sequence comes from Coccyzus lansbergi, assembly GCA_033558105.1. Taxonomy (NCBI): domain Eukaryota; kingdom Metazoa; phylum Chordata; class Aves; order Cuculiformes; family Coccyzidae; genus Coccyzus; species Coccyzus lansbergi. The sequence continues at coordinate 13,652 of JAUMJK010002170.1, read as the reverse complement.
CTGCAGGAGCTAAAGGAACTTCAAAGGAAGAAGCTGAAGGAGCTTCAAGGGAAGGAGCTAAAGGAGCCTCAAGGGAAGGAGCTGCAGGAGCTTCAGGAGCTGAAGGAGCTTCAAGGGAAGGAGCTGAAGGAGTTTAAGGAGCTTCAGGAGGTGCTGGAGAAGCTACGAGGGAAGGAGCTTCAAGCACAGGTGAACAAGGAGCTGGAAGCGAAGGAGCTGGAGATGAAGGATCTAGAAGGCAAGACGGAGCCGAGAGCTCCCGCGGAGCTGAACCTGCGAGAGGAGGAGCTGCTGAAGAAGCTGCGAGGGAAGGAGCCGAAGCCGCAGGAGCCGAGGGCTCCCGAGGAGCTGCATGCGCTGCGGGAGCTTCGAGCGGCCATGATGAAGCTGCGAGGGAAGGATCCGGAAGCCAAGCTGGAGGAGCCGGTGGAGCTGCGAGCTCTGCGGGAGCTGCGGCAGCTGCAGGGGAGGCTGCGGCAGGCGCCGTGGGGCCCAGCGGAGGAGGAAGAGGAGGAGGAGGAGGAGGTTGTGGGGCTGCGAGGGCCCTTGGGCCGTGTGGGGCGGCTGCTGCGCGAGGTCACGCGGCAAAACGGGGCCAAGGAGGCCGAGCTGAGGGCGCTCAGGGAGAGGCTGTTGCGCGTGGAGAGGGCCCTGGCCAGGCCCCAGGTGAGTGCGACCCACGGCCTGCCCCATAGAGCCATTCCCGGCCCCATAGATCCATTCCCGGCCCCATAGATCCATTCCCGGCCCCATAGACCCTCCTCAGCCCCTTCTCTCTGCCCCATAGATCCATTCCCTGCCCCATAGATCCCCCTTAACCCCCTCTCCCTGCCCCCTAGACCTCCCTCAGCCCCTTCTCTCTGCCCCATAGATCCAGTCCCTGCCCCATAGATCCCCCTTAACCCCCTCTCCCTGCCCCCTAGACCTCCCTCAGCCCCTTCTCTCTGCCCCATAGATCCAGTCCCTGCCCCATAGATCCCCCTTAACCCCCTCTCCCTGCTCCCTAGACCTCCCTCAGCCCCTTCTCTCTGCCCCACACAGCTCACTCCCTGCCCCACAGACCCGTCCTCTGCCCCCTAACCCCCATCTCTGCCCCACAGGGCCCTTCTCCCTGCCCCATAGATCCCCTATAACGCTGGTGTCTGCCCCATAACCCCCACTCCCTGCCCCACAGACCCCCCTAACCCCCATCTCTGCCCCACTGAAGCTTCTCCCTGCCCCACAGCCGCCCCCTAACCCTGCTCTCTGCCCCCAGGACGTGTCCCCCTCCTGCTCCTCCTCCTCGCGGCGGCTGCGGCGGCGACACCGACGACGACAACGAGATGTGGGGAGGACTCCCCTCCCCGGACCCCTCTCCTAACGAACTTTGCGCCTTCATTAAAGGCTAATTAGCGAAGAGCCTCCTTAGCCACCTTTTTCCCTTTCCCTCTATTCCCCTTAGTGCTTATTCCGAGAGGCCACGTGACCCACCCATTCCCTTGGTGCTTATTATGAGAAGCCACGTGACCCACCCATTCCCTTGGTGCTTATTATGAGAAGCCACGTGACCCACCCATTCCCTTGGTGCTTATTATGAGAAGCCACGTGACCCACCCATTCCCTTAGTGCTTATTATGAGAAGCCACGTGATCCACCTCGCTAGACAGACAGAGCGAGGGGGCGTGGCCTGCCTTAGGAATAACGTTTTGGGATGGCCACGCCCCCTCTTACCATATAAGGCAGAGGCTGCGCGTGGCATAAGGGACGTGTGATGAGGGGGCGTGGCCTGCTGCACGGGCCGCGTGGCGGGGGCGTGGCCTCCTCCTAAGCCACGCCCCCTCGCCTTATAAGGCTGAGGATGTCAATGGAGGTGACGCCTCTTGTTAATGGATGAATAGGGGGGGGTGGGCGTGGCTCGATGTGGCCACGCCCACTCCAGCCATGGGGCTCGTCCTGCTGCTGCTGCTGCTGAGCGTCCTGGGGGGTTCTTGGGGGGTGACCCCCCAACCCAGCACTCGCCACAACAGCTCCTGGTAACGCCCCCTTCCCCCCCCTTTCCCAGCTCCCAGTCCCCCCCTCTTCCCTGGACTGGTTTGACTGGTTTTGCCCCCTCCCTCTCTCCCTCCCCAGGCCGTGGTTCCCGTGTGGGGGGCAGCTCCGGGGGGACTCGGGCTTCGTGGCCAGCGAGGGCTTCCCCAGGCCCTACCCCCCAAACACCAACTGCACATGGACTATCGAGGTACCCCCCGAACCCCAAAACCCACTAGGGGAACCCCGACCCCTACAGGACCCCAAACCCTCCTGGGACATCCCCCCCCAGGGGGCACTGGGACCTACTGTGGGACCCCAAAGGCCCCTCTGACCCCCCCCAGGGACCCCAAAACCCTCCTGGGGACACTGGGACCACCCCCAGGGACCCTAAAACCCTCCTGGGGACATTGTGACCCCCCAAAGGACCTCAAAACCCTCCTGTGACCTCCTCAAGGGACCCTAAAACCCCTCAGGGGGCACTGGGACCTCCTATGGGACCCCAAAGACCCCTCTGACCCCCACCCCAGGGACCCCAAATGCCCCTGGGACCCCCTCGAGGGACCCCAAAACCTTCCTGGGGACAGTGGGACCTACTCCAGGATCCCAAGTTCCCCTATGACCCCCTCAAGGGACCCTAAAACCCCTCAGAGGGCACTGGGACCTCCTCTGGGAACCCAAAGCCCCCTCTGACCCCTCACCAAGGGACCCCAAAACCCTCCTGGGGACACTGGGACCACCCCCAGGGACCCCAAATCCCCCTGAGACCTCCCCAGGGACCCCAAAACCTCCCTGGGACCCCCCTAAGGGACCCCAGATCCTCCCTAGGGACCCCATGACCACCCCTAGGGACCCCAAAACCTCCCTGGGACCCCCTCAAGGGACCCTAAAACCCTCCTGGGGACCCTGGGGCCCCCCCCCAGAGACCCCAAAACCTCCCTGGGACACCCACGTTGACCCCAAAACCCTCCTAGGGACACTGTGACCACCCCCAGGGACCCCAAATCCCCCTGAGACCCCCCTAAGGGACCCCAAATCCTCCCTAGGGACCCCGTGACCACCCCCAGGGACCCCAAAACCCCTTTGAGGACCTCAAACTGGATCCCCTGGAGCCACTTTGGCGCCTCCTGCGTCTCCCCGAGGCCTCGGGGGGGTCACTCACCCCATGGCCTCCTGGCCCCGAGGGGCTGGAGGTGACCCCGACGTCCCCTCGAGGTGGTGGTGACGCTCTCGGCCTCCATCTTCAACCTGGACATGGAGCCATTTCGACGCTTTTCTGACGTCTTCAAGGCCTCAAGGAGCCATTTTGATGCTTTCTTTGTGTCTTCGAGGCCTCGTGGAGCCATTTTGATGCTTTTCTCATGTCCTTGAGGCCTCAATGAGCCATTTTAATCCTTTTCTCATGTCTCCAAGTTCTCCAGGAGCCATTTTGACACTTTCCTCGTGTCTCTGAGGCCTCAAGGAGCCATTTTGACACTTTCCTTATGTCCTTGAGGAGCCATTTTGACACTTTCCTCTTGTCTCTAAGGCTTCCAGGAGCCATTTTGACACTTTCCTTGTGTCTCCAAGGCCTCCAGGAGCCATTTTGATCCTTTTCTCATGTCTCTGAGGCCTCAAGGAGCCATTTTAATCCTTTCCTCATGTCCTCAAGGAACCATTTTGACACTTTCCTTGTGTCTCTGAGGCCTCAAGGAGCCATTTTGACTCTTTCCTCACATCTCCAAGGCCTCAAGAAGCCATTTTAATCCTTTTCTCATATCTCTGTGTTCTCAAGGAGCCATTTTGATGCTTTCTTCATGTCTTTGAGGCCTCGAGGAGCCATTTTGATGCTTTTCTCATGTCTTTGAGGCCTCGAGGAGCCATTTTGACGCTTTCCTCATGTCTCCAAGTTCTCCAGGAACCATTTTGGTGCTTTCCTTGTGTCTCCAAGGCCTCCAGGAGCCATTTTAATCCTTATCCCATGTCCTCGAGGAGCCATTTTGACACTTTCCTCACGTCCTCGAGGCCTCCAGGAGCCATTTTAATCCCTTTCTCATGTCTCCGAGGCCTCCAGGAGCCATTTTGGTGCTTTTTTTCATGTCCTTGAGGAGCCATTTTGATGCCTTCCTCACATCTCGAGGCCTCGAGGAGCCATTTTAATCCTGTTTCTCGTGTCCTTGAGGCCTCGAGGAGCCATTTTTGTTCTTTCCTCATATCTCCGAGGCCTCAAGGAGCCATTTTGACACTTTCCTTGTGTCTCCAAGACCTCAGGGAACCCTTTTGATGCTTTTCTTGTGTCCTTGAGGAGCCATTTTGACACTTTCCTCATGTCTTTGAGGCCTCAAGGAGCCATTTTGACACTTTCTTCATGTCTTTGAGGCCTCAAGGAGCCATTTTGACACTTTCCTCACGTCTCCAAGACCTCAGGGAACCCTTTTGATGCTTTTCTCATGTCCTTGAGGAGCCATTTTGACACTTTCCTTGTGTCTCCGAGGCCTCCAGGAGCCATTTTGGTGCTTTTTTTCATGTCCTTGAGGAGCCATTTTGATGCCTTCCTCATATCTCGAGGCCTCGAGGAGCCATTTTAATCCTGTTTCTCGTGTCCTTGAGGCCTCGAGGAGCCATTTTGACACTTTTCTCAAGTCTCCAAGGCCTCAAGAAGCCATTTTGATGCTTTCCTTGTGCCTCTAAGACCTCAAGGAACCCTTTTGATGCTTTTCTTGTGTCCTTGAGGAGCCATTTTGACACTTTCCTCAAGTCTCCAAGGCCTCAAGAAGCCATTTTGATGCTTTCCTTGTGCCTCTGAGACCTCAAGGAACCCTTTTGATGCTTTTCTTGTGTCCTTGAGGAGCCATTTTGACACTTTCCTCATGTCTCTGAGGCCTCAAGGAACCATTTTTGTTCTTTCCTCATGTCTCTAAGGCCTCAGGGAACCCTTTTGATGCTTTTCTTGTGTCCTTGAGGAGCCATTTTGACACTTTCCTCATGTCTCCAAGACCTCAAGGAGCCATTTTGGTGCATTTCTCATGTCTCCAAGTCCTCAAGGAGCCATTTTGACACTTTCTTCATGTCTTTGAGGCCTCAAGGAGCCATTTTGACACTTCCCTCACGTCTCCAAGACCTCAGGGAACCCTTTTGATGCTTTTCTCGTGTCCTTGAGGAGCCATTTTGACACTTTCCTTGTGTCTCTGAGGCCTCCAGGAGCCATTTTGGTGCTTTTTTCATGTCCTTGAGGAGCCATTTTGATGCCTTCCTCATATCTCGAGGCCTCGAGGAGCCATTTTAATCCTTTTCTCATGTCTCTGAGGCCTCGAGGAGCCATTTTGACACTTTTCTCAAGTCTCCAAGGCCTCAAGAAGCCATTTTGATGCTTTCCTTGTGCCTCTGAGACCTCAAGGAACCCTTTTGATGCTTTTCTTGTGTCCTTGAGGAGCCATTTTGACACTTTCCTCATGTCTCCAAGGCCTCAAGGAGCCATTTTAATCCTTTCCTTGTGTCTCCAAGACCTCAAGGAGCCATTTTGGTGCTTTTCTCATGTCCTTGAGGAGCCATTTTGACACTTTCCTCATGTCTCTGAGGCCTCAAGGAACCATTTTTGTTCTTTCCTCATATCTCCGAGGCCTCAAGGAGCCATTTTGACACTTTCCTCACGTCTCCAAGACCTCAGGGAACCCTTTTGATGCTTTTCTCGTGTCCTTGAGGAGCCATTTTGACACTTTCCTCATGTCTCCAAGGCCTCAAGGAGCCATTTTAATCCTTTCCTTGTGTCTCCAAGACCTCAAGGAGCCATTTTGGTGCTTTTTTCATGTCCTTGAGGAGCCATTTTGACACTTTCCTCATGTCTCTGAGGCCTCAAGGAGCCATTTTTGTTCTTTCCTCATGTCTCTGAGGCCTCAGGGAACCCTTTTGATGCTTTTCTTGTGTCCTTGAGGAGCCATTTTGACACTTTCCTCATGTCTCCAAGACCTCAAGGAGCCATTTTGGTGCATTTCTCATGTCTCCAAGTCCTCAAGGAGCCATTTTGACACTTTCTTCATGTCCTTGAGGCCTCGAGGAGCCATTTTGACACTTTCCTCACGTCTCCAAGACCTCAGGGAACCCTTTTGATGCTTTTCTCGTGTCCTTGAGGAGCCATTTTGACACTTTCCTTGTGTCTCCGAGGCCTCCAGGAGCCATTTTGGTGCTTTTTTTCATGTCCTTGAGGAGCCATTTTGATGCCTTCCTCACATCTCGAGGCCTCGAGGCGCCATTTTAATCCTTTTTCTCGTGTCCTTGAGGCCTCGAGGAGCCATTTTTGTTCTTTCCTCATATCTCCGAGGCCTCAAGGAGCCATTTTGACACTTTCCTCACGTCTCCAAGACCTCAGGGAACCCTTTTGGTGCTTTTCTTGTGTCCTTGAGGAGCCATTTTGACACTTTCCTCATGTCTCCAAGGCCTCAAGAAGCCATTTTGATGCTTTCCTTGTGCCTCTGAGACCTCAAGGAACCCTTTTGATGCTTTTCTTGTGTCCTTGAGGAGCCATTTTGACACTTTCCTCATGTCTCCAAGACCTCAAGGAGCCATTTTGGTGCATTTCTCATGCCTCCAAGTCCTCAAGGAGCCATTTTGACACTTTCTTCATGTCCTTGAGGCCTCGAGGAGCCATTTTGACACTTTCCTCACATCTCCGAGGCCTCTTGGAGCCATTTTGACGTCACTTTCTTCCACGCTGTCGCCATCCCCGTCCCCGCAGGTGCCGGAGGGTCAGGTGGCGACTCTGTCCTTCCGCGTCTTCGACCTGGAGGCCGACGCTCGCTGCCGCTTCGACGCGCTGCTGGTGTTCGGGGGGCTGGGCCCCTCGGCGCCGCTGCTGGGACGCTTCTGCGGGACCCTGCGACCCGGAGCCCTCAGGGCTCCCGGCAACCGCCTCCTCCTGCGCTTCCAGAGCGACGAGGCCTCCGGGGGAAGAGGCTTCCTGGCCTGGTTCAGCGCGGGGAGTCCTCCCAGCACCGGTGAGGAGGACCAGGACCGGGAGAGGAGGCCTTGGGAGGCTGGAAAAAATGGGGAGAGGGGAGCGCAGGAGCCTCAAAACCCAAGATCTCAGGTCCAAGGAGCCTCAAAACCCAAGAGCTCAGGTCCAAGGAGCTTCAAAACCCAAGAGCTCAGAGCCAAGGGGCCTCAGAAACTGGAATCTCAGGTCTTGGGATCCTCGAAAATGAGGAACTTGGATCTAGAGATCCTCAGAAATGGGGAACTCGAGTCTTGGGAGCCTCAAAAACTGGAATCTCAGATCTTGGGATCCTCAGAAACTGGAATCTCAGATCTTGGGATCATCAGAAACTGGAATCTTGGGTCTTGGGATCCTCAGAAACTGGAATCTCAGATCTTGGGATCCTTAAAAACTGGAATCTCAGATCTTGGGATCCTCAGAAACTGGAATCTCGGATCTTGGGATCCTCAGAAACTGGAATCTCAGATCTTGGGATCCTTAAAAACTGGAATCTTGGGTCTTGGGATCCTCAGAAACTGGAATCTCAGATCTTGGGATCCTTAAAAACTGGAATCTCGGATCTTGGGATCCTCGAAAACTGGAATCTCAGATCTTGGGATCCTCAGAAACTGGAATCTCAGATCTTGGGATCATCAGAAACTGGAATCTTGGGTCTTGGGATCCTCAGAAACTGGAATCTCAGATCTTGGGATCCTTAAAAACTGGAATCTCAGATCTTGGGATCCTCAGAAACTGGAATCTCGGATCTTGGGATCCTCAGAAACTGGAATCTCAGATCTTGGGATCCTTAAAAACTGGAATCTTGGGTCTTGGGATCCTCAGAAACTGGAATCTCAGATCTTGGGATCCTTAAAAACTGGAATCTCGGATCTTGGGATCCTCGAAAACTGGAATCTCAGATCTTGGGATCCTCAGAAACTGGAATCTCAGATCTTGGGATCCTTAAAAACTGGAATCTCAGATCTTGGGATCCTCAGAAACTGGAATCTCGGATCTTGGGATCCTCCAAAACTGGAATCTCAGATCTTGGGATCCTTAAAAACTGGAATCTCAGATCTTGGGATCCTCAGAAACTGGAATCTCAGATCTTGGGATCCTTAAAAACTGGAATCTCAGATCTTGGGATCCTCAGAAACTGGAATCTCAGATCTTGGGATCCTCAAAAACTGGAATCTCAGATCTTGGGATCCTTAAAAACTGGAATCTCAGATCTTGGGATCCTCAGAAACTGGAATCTCGGATCTTGGGATCCTCAAAAACTGGAATCTCAGATCTTGGGATCCTTAAAAACTGGAATCTCAGATCTTGGGATCATCAGAAACAGGGACCTGAGAGCTTGAGATCTTCAAACCCCAAGATCTCAGGTCCAAGGAGCCTCAGAAACTGGAATCTCAAGTCTTGGGATCCTCGAAAATGAGGAACTTGGATCTAGAGATCCTCAGAAACTGGAATCTTGGATCCAAGGAGCCTCAAAACCCAAGATCTCAGGTCTTGGGATCCTCAAAAATGGAGAACTTGGAGCTCGGGAGCCTCAAACCCCAAGATCTCAGGTCCGGAGAGCCTCAAAAATCGAGATCTCGAGTCTTGGGATCCTCAAAAAGTGGGACCTGAGATCCAGGGATTCTCAGAAATGAGGAACTTGGATCGTGGGGTCCTCGAAACCCAAGATCTCAGGTGCAGGGATCCTCAAAACCTGAGATCCTGGGACTCTCAAAAGTGGGTCTCTGGGATCTCGGGGTGTCTTCCCCCCAAATCCGACCCTTTCCCCCCCGTTCCCCAGACCAGCAGTTCTGCGGAGGTCGCCTGGAGAAGGCCCAGGGCAGCCTCAAGACCCCCAACTGGCCCGAGGAGAACTATCCCCCCGGGATCACCTGCTCCTGGCACATCCTCACCCAACCCGACAAGGTTTTGGGGGGATCTTGGGGTGTCCTGAGGGGTTTTTGGGGTGTCCTGAGGGGATTTTGTGAGGCTGAGAGGCCCCAACGAGGCCTCAAACCATCTTGAGGTGAAGAACTAGCAGGGAAGGTCACGATGAATGAGGGTTTTGGGGGTTCAGGGTGTTTTTTGATGGGGTTTTTGAGGGTTTTAGGGGTTCGGGGGGTGGGGGTGTGATTTTTGGGGTTCACCCCTCCCCAAGGTGATTGAGCTGAGGTTTGGGAAGTTCGACGTGGAGCGAGACGCCCACTGCCGCTACGACTACGTCGCCGTCTACGAGGGGGGACAGACGGACGCCGCCCGGCTCCTCGGACGCTTCTGCGGGGAGGAGACCCCCGGGTGAGGCACCCCCAAAATGACTGGATCCCCCAAAAAAAAGCTCCCGGACACCCACAGATCCCATCCTGGAGCCCTAAATCCCACCCTGAACCCCCAAATCCCAGCCTGGAACCCCCAAAGTCCCCCAAATCCCATCCTGGACCCTCCAAATCTCATTCTGGAACCCCTAAACTCCCCTAAGTCCCATCCTGGACCCCCCAAATCCCATCCTGGACTCCCCAACTCCCCTCAAACCCATCCTGGACCCCCAAATCCCACCCTGGACCCCTAAATTCCCCCAAATCCCATCCTGGACCCCCAAGTCCCATCCTGGACCCCTCAGATCTCATCCTGGATCCCTAAATTCCCCCAAATCCCATCCTGGACCCCCAAGTCCCATCCTGGACCCCCAAGTCCCATCCTGGACCCCTCAGATCTCATCCTGGATCCCTAAATTCCCCCAAATCCCATCCTGGACCCCCAGATCCCACCCTGGACCCCTAAACTCCCCCAAATCCCATCCTGGAACCCCTGAAATCCCCTAAATCCCATCCTGGACCCCCCAGATCTCAACCTGGAGCCCCAAACTTCTCCAGATCTCATCCTGGACCCACAAACTCCCCCAAAATCTCATTCTGGACCCCCCCATTTCCGTCCCCCCCCCCAGCCCCATCGTGTCGTCGGGCCCCGAGCTGCTGGTCCAGTTCGTGTCGGACCTGAGCGTGACGGCCGACGGCTTCTCGGCCTCGTACAGCACCCGCAGTCGGGGGGCAGAGCCCAGCACCCCAAAACCTGCCGCCGGGGGGGGCTCCAAACCGCACCCCAACCCTCCTCCTCCTCCTCCTCCTGCCCCCGAGCCCTCCCCCAGTCCTCCCAGTCCTCCCAGTGCCTGTCCCCAGCGCTGCCGCCGCGCAGGGACCCTGGCCAGCAGCTTCTGCAGCAGCGACTTCGGTGAGGGGACCCCGAAAATGGGATGGGGGGACATGGGGACCCCGAAAATGGGATATGGGGAGGAGGGGGTGGCTGAGAACTCCCAAAATGGGGAACAGGGGCAACTGGGGACCCCGAAGATGGGATGTGGGGAGGAAAGGATGGTTGGGGACCCCAAAGATGGAGAGCAGGGGCAACCGGGGACCCCAAAAATGGGGAGAGAGGTATCTGGGGACCCCAAAAACGGGATATGGGGAGAAGGGGGAGGTTGGGGGCCCCAAAAATGGAGAACAGGAGTTGCTGGGGACCCCAAAAATGGGATATAGGGAGGGAGAGGGTGGCTGGAGACCCCAAGAATGGGGAATAGGGGCAACTGGGGGACCCCAAAAATGGGATATGGGGAGGAGGGGGTGGTTGGGGACCTCAAAAATGGAGAACAGAGCTGGTTGGGGACCCCAAGTATGTGGATCGGGGGTGGTTGGGGACCCCAAAAATGGGATGTGGGGAGGAGGGGGTGTTTGGGGACCCCAAAAATGGGGGAGAGGGGTGGTTGGGGACCCCAAATATGGGATGTGGGGAGGAGGGGGTGGTTGGTGACCTCAAAAATGGGGAACAGGAGTAGCTGGGGACCCCAAAAATGGGGAGAGAGGTATCTGGGGACCCCAAAAATGGGATATGGGGAGGAGGGGGGGGTGGTTGGGGACCCCAAAAATGGGTAAATTGGTGGCTGGGGACCCCAAAAATGGGGAACAGGAGTGGTTGGACACCCCAAAAATGGGATGTGGGGAGGGAGGGGGCGGCTGGGAACCCCAAGAATGGGGCTCAGGGGTGGTTGGAGACCCCAAAAATGGGGGAGAAGAGTGGCTGGGAACCCCAAAAATGGGGAATAGGGGCAACTGGGGACCCTAAAAATGGGATACGGGGAGAAGGGGGGGCGGCTGGGGACCCCAAGAATGGGGCTCAGGGGTGGGTGAGAGCCCCCAAAACGAGGTGGGGGGGGAAGCTGAGGACCCCCAAAATGGGACATGGGGAGGAGGGGGTGGCTGGGAACCCCCCCCCGAAATAGTGATTCTGGTTAGCTGAGGACCCCAAAACCATGGCTACGTCTAAGGGTGAGGGACTCTAGGTGGAGACCGTCCAGGGGGTTTCTGGGGTGTCTGACATCCCCCCCTCCCCCTGTGTGTGCCCCCTCAGTGGTGACGGGGACGGTGCAGTCGCTGTCGCGGGGTCCCCCCCAGCAGCCGAGCTCGGCCGTGGTCTCCATCGTCGCCCTCTACAAATCGGGGGGGCTGGGGGTCCCCCAAGGCGGGGCCAAGGGGTCCGAGCTGCGCCTGCAGCTGCCCTGTCGCCTCTGCCCTGCGCTCAGGAAAGGTGAGAGTGGGGGAAAAACCCCCCTGAGCACCCCTTCCCGCCTTTTATAGGCGCCCTTCCCGCCTTTTTTTTTTTTGTTGAGGTCCCGCCCCCTCCTTCAGGCGCCGCCGCCTCTGATTGGCTCGCGCGGTTGTCAATCATCTCAGGTCTCCCCTTCCCGCCCTTTTGAGGCGCCCGCGCGCTGGTCCCGCCCCCTCGCAGGGCTGCGCCTCTCATTGGCTCGCGCGGCTGTCAATCATCTCGCCTCTCACCTTCCCGCCCTTTTGAGGCGCCTGCGCGCTGGTCCCGCCCCCTCGCAGGGCTGCGCCTCTCATTGGCTCGCGCGGCTGTCAATCATCTCGCCTCTCACCTTCCCGCCCTTTTGAGGCGCCTGCGCTATGGCCACGCCCCCTCGCAGGGCTGCGCCTCTCATTGGCTCGCGCGGCTGTCAATCATCTCGCCTCTCACCTTCCCGCCCCCTTGAGGGGGGCCTGCGCGCTGGCCACGCCCCCCTCGCGCTCTGATTGGCTACAAAGGGCTATGGCCACGCCCCCCTCTCTATTTATAGGCAGCCTGAGCTCCCCCTGCTGCCTTTCAGCCTTTCCCCTCCGTCTAGCTCATTCATAGACTTATGGATCCAACTAGTTCAGATCCCACTGGAGACCCTCAAACCCTCCATGGATCTGAGTGGCTCCAATCCCAATAGAGACCCTCAAACCCTCCATGGATCTGAGCAGCTCTGATCCCTCTGGACACCCCCAAACCCTCCATGGATCTGAGTGGCTCTGATCCCTCTGGAGACCCTCAAACCCTCCATGGATCTGAGCAGCTCCAATCCCTCTGGAGACCCTCAAACCCTCCATGGATCTGAGTGGCTCCAATCCCAATAGTGACCCTCAAACCCTCCATGGATCTGAGCAGCTCAGATCCCTCTGGAGACCCTCAAACCCTCCATGGATCTGAGTGGCTCCAATCCCAATAGTGACCCTCAAACCCTCCATGGATCTGAGCAGCTCAGATCCCTCTGGAGACCCTCAAACCCTCCATGGATCTGAGCGGCTCCAATCCCTCTGGAGACCCTCAAACCCTCCATGGATCTGAGTGGCTCCAATCCCAATAGAGACCCTCAAACCCTCCATGGATCTGAGTGGCTCCAATCCCAATAGAGACCCTCAAACCCTCCATGGATCTGAGTGGCTCAGATCCCTCTGGAGACCCTCAAACCCTCCATGGATCTGAGTGGCTCCAATCCCAATAGTGACCCCCAAACCCTCCATGGATCTGAGTGGCTCCAATCCCAATAGTGACCCCCAAACCCTCCATGGATCTGAACAGCTCCAGTCCCTCCAGACACCCCCAAACCCCTCCAGCATCTCCCCGAACGCACTCAGGGTGCCCTCAACCCCCTCCCTTCACCCCCTCCCTCCATCTCTTCCAGGCTCCAGCTACGTCCTGATGGGTGTCGTGGGGTCGGACGGGGCGGCCCTGCTGCCCCCCGACGCCTTCGTGGCTCCGTTCCGGCCCCAGCAGCAGCAGCAGGTCCTGGCTGCCCTCAGCAAGCGGCCGTGTCGGAGCAGCCCCTGAACTCCCACCCCCCCCAAAAAAATATCCTCCTCTGGACACCCCCAAACTGTGCAAATACAGCAGAGATAGACAGCTCAGACCCCCAAAAATGGGGGATGAGGACCTCAAAATGGGAGATGGGGAAGGGGTAGGGGGGGGGGGGTTGGCTGGGGGGAGCTCTCATGGGGCTCTGGCCACGCCCCCATTGGGCTCTGGCCACGCCCACGCTAAGCTTTTAGATGTGTCCCCTTGATCCCATTGGGCTCTGGCCACGCCCCCATGTGGTTATGGCCACGCCCCCATTAGGCTTTAGCTGTGCCCCTTGCTCCCATTGGTCCTTGGCCACGCCCCCTCGCGCTCCCATTGATCCTTGGACACGCCCCATGTAGCTCTGGCCACGCCCCCTCGCGTGTTCACGGAGCTCTGGCCACGCCCCCTCGCACTTCCACTGATCTATGGCCACGCCCCCTCGCGCTTTCCAAGGGTCGCTGGCCACGCCCCCATGCGGCTCTGATCACGCCCTCTCGCTCCTATTAATCTATGGCCACGCCCCATGCGGCTCCTCTCGCCGCCATCGGTC
>JAUMJK010002169.1:0-59658 GCA_033558105.1 Coccyzus lansbergi | reverse complement strand
CCCGCTTCCCCTGCGGCAGCACCACCACCACCCACCTCGCGCGCGCGCGGCTGCCCCTCCGCGGCTCCTCCTCCTCCTCCTCCTCCTCCTCGCGCCCGCCTCAGGCGCCGCGTGCCCTCCTCCCCCCCCCCCCCTCTCCACGCAACCCACGCGGCGCCTCCTCCTCCTCCGCCCCGCCCCCCGCGGCCGCCATGTCCCTGCGCCTCGGCCGCAGGGTTGGACCTCACACGCGCCCCTCAGCCTCCTCCTCCTCCTCCTCCTCCCGGCAGGCATGGCGAGACTCACGTCGAGCTTAGAGGCGCTGGCTTCCGAGAAACTTGGTTTTCCAGTGACATTCCTTCTCAAGAACTGGGGAAAACAAATCTTCCTTATATATGTTCTCTCTCCCTACTGAAGGAATGACACTACTGTGTCATACTACACTACTGTGTGGACGTGTGGATCTGCTGGAGGGTAGGGAGGCTCTGCAAAGGGACCTAAACAGGCTGGACCGCTGGGCTGGGTCCAACGGCATGAGGTTTAACACGACCAGATGCCGGGTCCTGCACTTGGGGCACAACAACCCTACGCAGAGCTACAGACTGGGAGAAGTCTGGCTGGAAAACTGCCAGGAGGAGAGGGACCTGGGGGTGTTGGTCGACAGCCGACTGAACATGAGCCAGCAGTGTGCCCAGGTGGCCAAGAAGGCCAATGGCATCCTGGCTTGTATCAGGAGCGGTGTGACCAGCAGGTCCAGGGAAGTGATTCTCCCTCTGTACTAAGCACTGGTGAGACCGCTCCTTGAATCCTGTGTTCAGTTCTGGGCCCCTCACCACAAGAAGGATGTTGAGGCTCTGGAGTGAGTCCAGAGAAGAGCAACAAAGCTGGTGAAGGGGCTGGAGAACAGGCCCTATGAGGAGCGGCTGAGAGAGCTGGGGTTGTTTAGCCTGGAGAAGAGGAGGCTGAGGGGAGACCTCATTGCTCTCTGTAACTACCTGAAAGGAGGTTGTGGAGAGGAGGGAGCTGGCCTCTTCTCCCAAATGACAGGGGACAGGACAAGAGGGAATGGCCTCAAGCTCCATCAGGGGAGATTTAGGCTGGACATTAGGAAAACATTTTTCATGGAAAGGGTCATTGGGCATTGGAGTAGGCTGCCCAAGGAGGTGGTTGAGTCACCTTCCCTGGAGGTGTTTAAGGCATGGGTAGATGAGGTCCTGAGGGACTTGGTTTAGTGTTTGATGGGAGTGGTTGGACTTGATGATCCGATGGGTCTCTTCCAACCTGGTTGTTCTATGATTCTATGAAGAGATTATTTGTTATAAGTTACTAACCGAGTATATCTTTGAACATTATGAATAGTTTCTGACATTTTAGAACTAAAGTATAGGATTAGCTTGCGTAGTAACTTTTAGCTGGCCTGCGCCTGGATACTTATGATTAAATAAGGACTTTTAACAAGGCTGCAGTTAGAAAGAATGGGAAAGAATGTGACTGCATCTAATTAAGCCAGATAACAAGGACTAGTGCAATGATAAGGGAAAGGAAAACCAGCCAGGATCAGATGCAACTTTGAAGAGATGCCCAAGCAGGGTTGAGAACTTCACCATGAAGAAGACTGCAAGCCTTAGAATCATAGAATAACCAGGTTGGAAGAAACCCACCGGATCATCGAGTCCAGCCATTCCTATCAAACACTAAACTAAGTCCCTCTGCACCTGTGCCTGAAACACCTCCAGGGAAGGTGAATCAACCACCTCCCTGGGCAGCCTGTTCCAATGCCTAATGACCCTTTCTGTGAAAAATGTTTTCCTAATGTTCAGCCTACATCTCCCCTGGTGGGGCTTGAGGCCATTCCCTCTTGTCCTGTCCCCTGTCACTTGAGAGAAGAGGCCATCACCCTCCTCTGTACAACCTCCCCTCAGGTAGTTATGAGGTAGCAATGAGGTCTCCTCTCAGCCTCCTCCAGGCTAAACAACGCCAGCTATCTCAGTCATTCCTCTTAGGGCCTGTTTTCCAGCCCCTTCAACAGCTTTGTTGCTCTTCTCTGGACTTGCTCCAGAGCCTCAACATCTTTCTTGTGGTGAGGGGGCCAGAACTGAACACCTTCCTCCAGAAGCCCCCTGCCCAAGATCCCCAGAAGGCAGAGTGCATGGCCAAGGGAAGGAAAGGAATAAATTCTAGGAACTGACTATAACAGACACACCTCTTCCAGGAAAAATAATGAATATGTATGCTTTGACTGTATATCACCTTTGTGAATTGAGCTGGAAGTCACACACACATTAGGTGGAGCTCTCCCCTGCATGACCAGTGTTGCATAAAAAAGGATACCTTACTTAATCAAATTGGCATTGATTATTGAGTGTGGCTTTCCACAGCAGCAAACTAATAGACACTGGCTTCCAAGAAACAGATTTTCCAGTGACATTCCTTCTTCAACACTGGTGAAAAGAAGTATTTCTCATGTATGTTTTCTGTCCCTACCTTGAGTGCAGTTTTGGGCACGACAGTATAAAAAGGATATCAAACTACTGGAGAGTGTCCCGAGGAGGCCACAAAGTTGGGTGAAGACTTTAGAGTGGAAGCTGTATGAGGAATGGCTGCTCTTGAAATTGAATAATGTCTTGAGTTTGTTAATGAAAAAAAAATGAAGGGTTGAGGGCAGAGAAGAAACACAAAGGGCATCTGCAGTCAGAGGCATTAAGGAATGAAAAGAGAGGGAATGCCAAAAGCAAATAGTAAAGCATGGCAAAATACTACAGGAAGGGTGAAAAGTTTGGGGGTTGGCGAGAACCCAGATGACGGAAGAGGCAGTAACAAAAAAGTCAGAAAAGGCAGTATGATTTGATGAAAGCATACAATCGTTCAATGAAGGTTTCAGTCAATCGAGAAGATGAGGATAACAAATATGAAAGGGGAGATGCAGCTGGGTAATCAGCTGGGAAATGCCACCAGGGACGTGTGTGGGAGGGTGGGCAGAAATTAAGAAAGTGTAATTTAGAAGAGGTGAAATGAAGAAAGCTGTTGAGGAGTGGTTGAGCGAGTGCTGGATGATAGCACCTTGAAGGCAAGAAGAGAACTGAATGTGCTCCTTCCCACCCTTTAACTGACTGGGGGAGTTTGCCTAGCTTGGTTTCTGACTTAAAACTCTTTGTCTTTCACAAGGTGGCTAGTGGATCATTCCTGTTTCTGCAAGCAAGCTAGTGTGTGCTGTCTTTATGTGTGTGTATATATACATGATCCAGGGTCAAATTAAAACCATAAATTAATTTATAAAAATGAAACTTCATGTGAATATGCATTTCATACAACAAGTATTCTGGTGCTCCTTTTTGCATGCTTTATGGTCATTGTAGTGATATACACAATAAATTGAGAGTAACCGTGGTGGTTATTTTACTATAAATAAAATTTAAAGTAAATAGTACTTCAAAAGAGAATTTCTAGAAGAGGTGTATTCTACCCATACCTTGTTGAAAATGGAATATAAACTTCAAATCATATGTAGATATACTGCTTCAAAGAGGCAATTTGCAAATGCCTGTCAAGGAGGCCATATGGAAAGGCTGCCAGAAGGGCAGCTAGTGAACCAGTTATATGTGCCAGGTTCAATTTGTCACACTTTGCAGTACTGAGATATATTTTGTTCTCATTTTGAGATGGAAAACTCTCATTAGTACAATATACTCCTCAAAATGCATTTTTTACAAAGACAAAACGCGTAGCTTATCTGCTGTTGAAGACTGGAACTGCTGGTATGTAATTCACATAATCTATTTAGTACAGAATAGTATGAAGTAAATACAGAGTACTGATTTAAAACATGTTGAAGAGAGTGACCCTTATTCCCTCATTTCAAACACATCTTGGCCATCGGTCCTTTGGGCTGTAAGGTCGATGACAGCTTTCAAAACTAAAGCATTTTGGAACTAGGGATGTGCTTCTTACCCCTGGACCACAGCTCCAGTGGCTGGAAGGGACAGCGGCAAGGGTGAAAGCAGTACAGGCCAGTGCTGAAATTGCCTGAAATACTGTAGGGGTTTGTTGGAATTACTTTGAGTGGATTTGGCATCAAAAATCCTCAACTCTATTCAATCTCTTGGCCTTTGGTACTTTAAGGCTTTTCAAGATCTTGGCTCCGTTGTGGAAATCATGCTGTGTGGGCAAAGTGGCAGTTGGTGGATGTGCTGAACCTAAAGGCAGCAGCTGCCTCCTCAGCCGTGTCTGGTGCTGGAGTCCCATGCACGGTCCCATGCTTGACATTCCTTAACTCCAGTGAAACCCAGGCATGGCTTGAAGAGGTGGGGCAATGCCCTCACTGGCCACATGAAACACTGAGATGTAAATTCATCACAGAACCATAGAATGATTTGGGCTGGAAGGGACATTTACAGGTCATCAAGACCAACTGCCCTGCAAAACCAGGGACATCTTTAACTAGATCAGGTTGCTCAGAGCCCCATCCAACCTGATGGTTTCCAAGGATGGAGCCTCCGTTACCTTCCTAGGCAACCTGTTCCAGTGTTTCACTACCGTCAGCATGAAAAATACCTTGCTTATATCCCATCTAAATCTACGCTTCCTTAGTTTAAGGCCATTACTCCTTGTCCTGTCATAACAGGCCTTGCTAAAAGATGCAAGCTTACAAATATTTTATTGACATCCAGTCATACTACATATTGGGAAGAAGTTTTTTAGGCTGAGGGTGGTGAAAAACTGTGAGAAGTTGCCCAGAGGAGTGGTGGTTGCCCAGTCCCTGGAAACATCCAAGTTCAGGTTGGATGAGGCTCTGAGCAACCTGATTGGGTTGGAAGTGTCCCAGATTACTGCAGAAGTGTTGGACTGGATGACCTTCATGGTCCCTTCCAGCTGAAACCACTGAAGGATTCTATAAATTATCAGAAATCAGAGGAATTCATGCAGAAAAAAAAGAAAAAAGAAAAAAGAAACTGGATTGTTTTTAACCCAGACAGCCTGGCGACCTGTTAAAGAATTTTCACCAGACTGTGGGTAACTCTAGGCTTGCTAAGAAAATAAAACCTCACGCACTTCCACTAACTAATATTTATTTTTAATCTATGCCTATACTCAAAGTACTTGAACCTTTTAATCGATAATTATCATTAAATCTAAGATCTAATCTAAGTTTGATGTTTCGTGCACAACCTGGTGATGCAGCTGGACGGGGCTATAGAAAAGGCTACGCACAATTCACAGTATTCACAGTATTCTTATAATTGCCATAAAGATTATGTCCCAGCACCAGTTCTGGTTGTCCTCTTAACACAATACTCAGTTTATCATAATCCACTAACAATAATATCTGAGTTTTACATTGTTATACTCATCATAGAATCAGAGAATAGTTTGAGTTGGAAGGGACCTTAAAGCCCATCCAGTTCTGTTAGCATTGGCGTGACAAACACGTGACACTCCGGGAAGGGTTATATATGGTGCTTTATTGTGAGGCCCCGGGAACGGGGGGCCAGTACCCAAATCCGGTTCCGACGACTGTTACAACGTGACCCAATTTATCCTCACGAGGTTTCGCAATCTAATGTACATTCAACAGGTTACATCATTGTCTAATGCATATGTATGTTTCGATAATTTCATCAGTAAGTTTTTTATCAGCTCTTACTGTGCTTGCATGCCTCCTTTAGCAACAAGCAGTTTGTTACATTAATCTTATGCTTTCTATGAGAAATAGCTATGTGAGTATTCTAGCTCACAGCTCAATAGACCACAAAGTAACATCTCAAGGTCTACCAAAGAAAAGTTACCAGTGAGAAACAAGAGAAGCATTATCGCAGAACAATCGCTTAATGTTGTAAAAGAAACTTTGAGCCTGTATAGGCCTTTGTATTCATGGCCTTGTTAGCATTCTTAAGTAACTAACATTTCTTTCTATACCACTAGGTTTTAAGATTTCTTATAACTTTAAAACTGCTACATACATTTAAATAATTTCTTTTCTTGATTTACAACTAATTCAAACTACTGTATATAATAAAGTTTTAGATTCTTACTCCAACAGTTCCACCCCCCTGCCATGGGCAGGGACACCTCCCACCCCACCAGGCTGCCCAAAGCCCCATCCAGCCTGGCCTTGAACACCTCCCGGGATGAGGCATCCACAGTTTACCTGGGCAACCTGTGCCAGAACCTCACTACTCTCATAGTGGAGAAATTCTTCCTTATGCCTAGTCTAAATCTGCCCCTCTCCAGTTTATGCCCATTGGCCCTCGTCCTGTTGTTAGCATCGGCGTGACAATAAACACATAACACTCTGGGAAGGGTTATATGTTGGTGCTTTATTGGGGGGGGCCCCCAGGGATCAGGGAATAGTTTCGCAAATCTGATCCCCCAACACTGTTATAACTCGACCGATATTTATTCTCGTGAGGTTTTGCAATCTAATGTTTATTCAACGGGTTACATCATTGTCCAATGCATATGTATATTTCGATGACCTCATCAGCAAGTTTTTATCAGCTCTTACTGCGCTTGCGTACCTCCTTCTGGTGGTCGTGAAGAGGAAGGTTCCCTCATCATCCTCAGGGGAAAAAAAATAATTTTTATTGTGAACTTTTTACCTTTCTTCTTTTGGGCAAATGTCCAACATGAATTTACTGCCAGTTTCCTTCTACCTCTACTTTAATTAACTCTAGTTTGGTAGACTCCATTCTTATCTTGCTACTTGAGTGATTTACGGTCTCCTGTTTTAACGAAGTGCTGTTAGTGTTATCTTGTTAGCATTCCTAAGTAACTAGCACTTTTTCCTGCACCACTAGGTTTTAAGATTTCTTGTGACTTTTAAAACTACTACATACATTTAAATCATTTCTTTTCTTGATTTGCAACTAATTCAAACTACTGTATATAATCACCTTCCCTTGAGTCACCTTCTCTGGAGGTGTTTAAGGCACGGGTGGATGAGGTATTGAGGGACTTGGTTTAGCGTTAGATAGGAATGGTTGGACTAGAAGATCCGATGGGTCCCTTCCAACCTGGTTGTTCTGTGATTCTGTGATAATAAAGTTTTAGATTCTCGCTCCAACACTGTCACCACAAGCCTTTGCGAACAGCCCCTCCCCAACTTTCCCGCAGCCCCTTCAGGTACTGGACGAAGACCTTATGGTCTCCTTGGAGCCTTCTGTTCTCCAGGCTGAACAACCCCAACACTCTCAGCCTGTCCCCATACGGGAGGTGCTCCAGCCCTGGAATCATCCTCGTAGACTCCTCCGGTCCCGTTCCAACAGCTCCATCTCCTTCCTACGCTGAGGATTCCAATACATCATACCCTTTCATTTTCCTTAAGGCTTCCCGGTGGCTGCCACCCGATCCCTTGAGCGGGATCCCGGCCCCGGGTCCTCCCTCTGAGGCGGAGCCCCGGGACCCCCCTCCTCCATCCAGTTCCTTCCCGGCGGCCGCGATGCTCTGTGTGGCGCTGGGGGTGGGTCGCGGCGTTGCGGGGCTCGCCCGCCGCAGCCTCTGCGCCGGAGCGGCGCCCAGCCTCTCCTACCGAGAGCTCAAAGACTTGAAGAAGAGGGACGTCCTCCACATTGATGTGCGGGAGAGGTGGGAGATCGACAGAGATGGAAAAATCCCGGCGTCCGTCAACATCCCGCGTGAGTTCTTATGGGCGCAGGCGGTGCGTGTCCCTTCCCCGCCCGGGGCTGTGCGGGACGGCCGGCCAGAATTAGTGGATAAGCTTTGCTGCAGCCGGTCTCCATGTTAAATCATCTTGTCCTATAACTCTGACTTGTATCAGGAGAAAATATGCAGTCAGTCTCCGGACATGGATGAATAAACCGGAAGGATAAACACTCTGTAAGAGTTGCAAGAATTTATTGATATGCTTAGTCGCCTCGTAAGATGTAGCTGTTCTAGGTCGGGAGAGAACCTGAAGGGAGTCTCCAGATGTGGTTGGATAACCTAAAAAACTAAGTGCTCTTTGAAGAAATATACAATTCTTTGTCTAAAACTAGTCTATATACCCTATAGTCTATATTTGTGAGAGCAAACCAGACAGAATCACAGAACAACCAGGTTGGAAGGGACCCATCGGATCTTCTAGTCCAACCATTCCTATCTAACACTAAACCAAGTCCCTCAAGACCTCATCCACCTGTGTCTTAAACACCTCCAGGGAAGGTGACTCAACCACCTCCCTGGGCAGCCTATTCCAATGCCCAATGACCCTCTGTGTGAAAAACCTCCTCCTAATCTCCAGCCTAAATCTCCCTTGGTGAAGCTTGAGGCCATTCCCTCTTGTCCTGTCCCCTGTCACTTGGGAGAAGAGGCCAGCTCCCTCCTCTCCACAACCTCCTTTCAGGTACTTGTGGAGAGTAATGAGGTCTCCTCTCAGCCTCCTCTTCTCCAGGCTAAACAACCCCAGCTCTCTCAGCCTCTCCTCATAGGTTCTGTTCTGCAGCCCCTTCACCAGCCTCGTCGCTCTTCTCTGGACTTGCTTCAGAGCCTCAACATCCTTCTTGTGGTGAGGGACCCAGAACTGGACACAGTATTCAAGGAGCGGCCTCACCAGTGCTGAGTACAGAGGGAGAATCATAGCGTGGTTTGGTTGGAAGGGACCACAAAGGTCACCCAGTCCAACCCCCTGCAGCAAGCAGGGACATCCTGAACTCAGTCAGGTTGCTCAGAACCCCATCCAGCCAGTGTGTCAGGCCAAAACTTTCCTCCAGGTGATTTAGAAGCCTTACAACGTAAGCCTGTTGGTGCATGGAGAATAAATGAGACCCTTTTGGTCTGTATTTCTCAGTGGGTGAATTAGTGGAAGCTCTACAAATGGACCCAGTGGAGTTCAAGGAGCAGTACAATCAAAAGATGCCATCCAAATCGGACCCTGTGATTTTCTCCTGTTTGGCAGGAACAAGAAGTAAACAAGCAGTCGCTTTTGCCATGTCTTTGGGTTTCAACAGGTATGACTTGTATGTGTAAGGATGGGATTAATATGGCCTCCCCTCATGAAGTAGAACTCTACTCAGCTTCTTGTGGGCAAGAGTAAAAATTTAAATGTGGAATATGAACTGATATTTGAGTTACACGCCTCCTCTTGTCTCCACTGGGCTTTGAACGAAGTCACTGGGTGTTCCAGCAAAGTGGGGTGCATTGCCCTGTGAAACCACCCCTCAGCAGCTCTGTGCATCCACTGCAGGTGATGCAAGTTACTGCAAGACTGCGCTGCCACCAAAGGTTCCTTCCGCCTCTTAGGGCTCCCTCGCCCTAAGATGTCACTTCCTTACACAGCTTCATAAGCACTAGTCATGAGCTGCAGGATGATTGGAGGGGTGGAGAACTGCTCGCTTTGGTAGGAGTACAGTCTTAAATTATATTGAACAGTTTGTGAAACTGCACCCATTGTTGAATTGCAGTCCTGCCTGTACAGCTCACTGTAAACAAAGTTCACCTTTGCTTCCAGTAAAGCACTGGATTGTTTGCCAGGAGTAAAGCAGTGAAGGAAATAGCTAAAAAGACAATGAGATTGATAAATTAAAACATAAGTGGCATTTGGCTGGCAGAATTGCTAGACCTGTGCCAGAAGATGCCTTGCTGGCTTAAAGACTGCAGACGGAATTTTATAAATTGGTGGTTTGCTCAAATTTTTGCTGAACTGCAATTCATCAACTGGAATATTCCTGCTAAATCTAAGTCAAAAGTATGGAAACATATTCTAGTTTTACGAATATAGTTTCAATAAGTGAAAAATATCCTCCGTTGCCTGTTTATCCTGCTGCCTAATTGAAAGAGTCAGTACTGTTTTGCATGGTGGAGCTTTGTTTTCTGGAATTTAGCTTTGCAGGCTTGTGCCAGATCTATACAGCATGTAGGTTTGCAGGGAAGTAAAGGCCAGCGTGCTGCATTTATTTGGGGGTGTCTGAAATATTACACATAACAACATGTAAAGTTCCTAGTGCAGTGAGTTTGTTTCTCTTTTTAAAAAAAGAAGTGGCAAACTGTGTCATTGATCTAGCTGCTACTGTGTGCTTGACGTTTGATCTCCAGCATTGTGTTATTTGGAAGAAAAGGGTTAGGACACACTACATGGAATCAGACAGTATTAAAGTACAAGGAATGCCGATCTGGTTCATTGAATCTAGGTCCAAGCATATTTGATTACAGAGAATTTCTGCATGCCTTTTTTTTTTTTCTCTTGCTTTTTTTTTTCGTTTGGGTTGGGTTTGGGGTTTATTTGCCATGCTTCTTAGTTCCTGGAAGAGCCCTCCTTAACATTCTATCTTATGCATATTTTCAGAGTTCAGCAATATGCTGGTGGCTTTGAGGACTGGGTCAAACATGAACCTCCAGAGAAAAAATGAGGATCACTGCCCCAACTCTTGCCCCATCAAGGCTGCCGGATGGTTTGTAGGTTTTAGCACTCAAACTGTGCATTGCACTCCCGGAATCCAGCCCACTCCCGGTTTGTGTAAATGGACGTTCACTTTCAGATAGTTATGCATATCAACTGCTTGGTTTAAATTAAATCTGAAGACTATGACATGAACATAGGATGTTAAATTTGCGGCCTTTGCTTTGAGCTGTGTTTTGTGGTGAAAGCATGTGAAAAGAACCAAAGTATTTATTATGTTTATTAAGATTTTTTTAATCATTTAGAGTATGGCTCCTTAAACGAATGGTGGTAGGAAAAATAAAACCATCCTTTCCCATAGAACTGTGTTGGGTAGTTTGTTTATAACAGTTAAACTGTAGATATTCTAATAGAAGTGTGGTAACAGCCTTGAGTGCATATTCATCATGCTTAATGTATAGCTGGAGTTCCAAAATAGTCAGCAAAGATTACGAGTGATTGCAAGGCCAAAACTTCACTACTGGTCAGAAAACACAAAGGGAAACTGACCTGATGCTAGAAAATATTGTGAGATTCCTTGTTTCAAAAGTATGTACATTTATATATGTGTATCTGCTTCTTAGCACAAAATGCTACAGCATTTAGTCAACAACTTCTTTTCCCTCAGTAGATCAGTATCAAATGAGAACTTACCTATATTTGAAGTTATTATTACAGAGACGTAATCATTTTAGGCTGGAAAATTTGAGGTGTCCAAGGCAGTTACTAAACTTCTTCTTGTATGTATGTTAACTTGTGTGTCTTAAACGTTAAAACAATGCATCCCATCCCCACATATAAATTTACATAGTCATAAGCTTAAGGATTTGTTTGGTTTTTTTAGTGCTGTTAGCAGATATGGGGAACTAGCAAAGGTGACTTCCTTTGACCTCTGGAAAGTCTAAGTCCTAGCACAGAAGTTCAGGACTCTGCAGGATGTCTGGAAAAAGGAACTAAAATGTCTAGTTCTGCTCTAATCAGTACTGCAGGTAGCGTGCTCTTACAGTACAGCTCTTCCATTCTCCATGGTAATACAAACATACCCTCTGATGTTTAGGGAACAGAAGGAAAAGTAACTAATTTTACTAGAATTTTAATTCTATTAAGTCTCACAGTCTCAGTGCAGTCCTTTTTCTAGACAACTCCCATCGCTGGCACAGCCATCTCTTCGCTGTGCTGCAATGATAGTGTATCTTACTGGGGTTTCTGTTCTCTCCTCTTTGCTAAAAACTGGAGACCCTAGAGCATAGCTGCCATAACAGTGAGTAACCACTACATTCTTCAAAGTCTCATTGACTTTCTAGCAGCTGTATTGCTATACTTCATTTCTAATCAATTAAAAATTCCCATCAACTTAAAAACCAGAATTTAGACTAATTCCCAGAATAATGGTTTAGTTTAACTGATGCATTAGTGGGAGTAACATGAAATTAAAATGTCAGGATGACTATGGGTGTTAACCTTGTTGTTGCTCTGCAATTCTTTCTTGTTCTTGAAAGATCTTTTTCAGACTGGATCAGGAGGAGTAATGGATGCAAACAGTTTTGTTGGATTTAGCCAAATCCTATGATGTGTTAGTTTTTCCTGCTCAACGTGACCTAGACTGCCAGTTTCACAGTGCTGTGGGCATGTTGTCAAAGGGGTAGCTGAAGCCCAACCAATGGAATCCATGGCTGGTTGCATTGTGCCAAGCCTCACCAGGACTAACTGTGCCTTTTGACCTAGATCGTTGAGGTCAGCTTGCATAGAAAATTTCGGAGACACTGAAAATGTTTAGCTAATGTGTCATTAAGCATGCCTAGCTGTATTTACCAAACCACAAGACTTCAGTGTACAGATGAACAAAGCAAGGAGATCTAACCAGATATAGTTACAATTTAGTCCTAAGTGGCCAATGCTTCCTTTTGTAGCTGCATTAAAGTTTGTTTGGAACATCTGAAACTACATAGCTACAAACAAATAGACAACACATGGTTATATTGGGCAGCCTGATCTAGTGGGAGGTGTCCCTGCCTATCACAGTGGGGTTTGGAACTAGATGATCTTCAAGGTCCCTTCTGACCCAAACTATTCTATGGTTCTATATTGGGTCACACCAAGACCTGTCTAGCCCATTATTTTCTGTTTGGGAGCAGCAGTAATAAACATGTGAGCAAAAGCATAAAGAAGGCCAAGTATGTAGCAGTGCAATCCTCAGATTATTTTCACAAACCAAGAGTGCTTTGATACTTACTTCAGGCTTTGCATGTCTTGGTATATTTGGGTATTTGTAGATGTTAAACACAAACTCCCAGCAGTCACAGAAGGCTGTGTCAGGTTCCACAATGCATTGTGAGAGTCTTTCCTTTTGTTGCTTTTCAACTTTAATTGGATGATCCTACTTCTGCCAGAAGTGGTAAACAGTGATTGCCTCATCAGTCTTCCCACCACTCACGACTGTATAAACCCCTGCTGTCTTTTCTGAGCTGAAAAGTTGTGGAATTTTTTTTAATAGGAAAACCACCATATAACCTCTTTTATTTTTTTTAAACCTTCACTAGTTTTCATTAGTCTTGGTAGTTTTTTGCAAGGTGTCTCCCAAACAAGTTGTAGCTTGTCAAAGTTGATAAACATTTCTGCGTCTTCCTCTGTATCTTCATTCTGGGGATATAACTTGCTTTTTCAGTTAAATAACTCTTCTGATCCAGTTCAGTTTGCTTCCTTTTAGATTTTTCCTTAAGTCTTTTTGGCATAGATGGCCTGTGTTTGCTTTAACACGCTGCTGTCACCAGTAACCAAACAATCTGTGAAGACTTACAGCTACCTGTCTTATATAACGAGATACCTCATTTTTATGCATTTCTCTCCGTTGAAACAAAGCACAGTAAAGGTGCTTCTTTTTTTTCTGTCTGGGTGGTAGCAAAGCGGTTGAATTCACATTATGTCCCATTTGCTGCTGTTCCAATCTGCATTTTTTTTTTTTTAATAACTATCATCACTGAAGCCAGTTCCCTTGACTGCATTTTATTGCCTTTCATTGTTCACACTGGAATCGGAGCCAGTAAAACTATCCTCACCTGCCCAGGAGAGATACGACTTCTGTTTTCTGATAGTTTAGTTCTGAGGTTTAGGTCACATAGGTAATTTAGGTGTAAAGTCAAGCCTGCTAAGGCTCTCAAGCAGCAAGAAAACTCTTAATCACTCCAGCCAGAATTCATTAATAGTGTGAAATCCTCGATTTCAAAACCTTAGTTTTCTTAGCAGACTGCATGGTACGTGAGAAGACTGACACGAACCTAAAGAGCGGATCCTATTTAAGAAGTCTACACAACAGTCAGTTTGCATTGGTTTATTTCTACTCCCCAAGTTCACATTACAAATAGCACATTTTAGACTTCAAGAAACAAAGGCAAACAGCCAAATTCCACTTCACCCATCAAGTGTCTATAAAAGGCATGGATCAAACGGCAACAAAAGTAGCAAAGACCAAACTGCATACATTTTCTATTGGACTCCTTTACCTAATGTTTTACCAAAATAACCTGAAGAGAAATAAACGACAGGAGCCTACTGGGCCACATACAAACACACTTCAGTTCTGTTTCACAGAATGACCAGCCAAATACAGTTATTTGCAAAATCAGGTGGTTTTTTTAAAAGGAGCTTTTTTTTTTTTTTTTTTAACCAAGACATGTTGTAGAACAAGGTATTTTGAGAATTTCCCTCCAATATTTGAGACCAGTGAAATGTGTTGCTTCAGAAAAAAAAAAATAAGAGCTGAAAAGAATGTTACTGCATTTTATTTTATAACTCAGTTTTTATACTTGGGCAAGTCAGCTTTATCATTCCAAATGCAGTTGTACAGAACTTAATTAGAAACAAAATTATCTAAAAATAAATTTGATTTAGGCCAATTCCTGACTTCAGTGGGATATCTACCTGAGTAAGGAACACAGGATATGGCCTTCTGTTTGAAGGAATCTCACCTTCTCCAGCACATAGTTAACCAAGGAATCCCGTTTCAGTTATTCTAAAGAGTTGCTCCTAAAATCACAAGTAAAATTAGCCAGCATGAAGCTCACTGAAAGCTTGATCCTCTTAAATAAACCCTCTAATGAGCCACACAAATTCACACTAACAGTCAAAGCAGACTAACAGTGTATATCTTTTGTACACAAAAAATCCACCGTAAAAAATAGCAACCCTATCCAGATTTGTACTTGGTTGTGAAATATTCCAATTGTATGATGTAGTACATTTACTTGGAAAAAAAAAATCATGGTATGTTGGGGTTTGTAATTCCTAACACTTGAAACGTTTAACAAAGCTGCAGAATACATATTGCACTTCTCTGGTAAGGTGGGTGACTATGCTTCATGTGAAGAACATTCACAAACATCTACTGAATAAAACAGCACTTTTCTAATCCAAAAAAGGAACTTCATTTCCTTCCTGCAGCTTTCATTAAAAATGTAATGATATTCTTTGCAGGCTCTTCTAGGCTTTGTTTCTGAAGGATTGCTGTGTTACTTTTTACAAAACCAGTATTTAGTTTTTTAAGAAAATCAACAAAACTCAAGGTAATGAATAGGTTTAACTGACAGTGCACGATCTTCCTTCAGTCACAAACAAAACAAGAACATAATTCATTAATACAGTTACACTTGGGCTTCAGGTTACTGTCGTTTTAAAAACAGTTAACTTCAATGGCAAGTTACAATTTTCTCAAAGCAAAACAAAACCAATAATGAACTATTTGGTTTGAGTGGATAGTGTTATCTTTTGCAGCTTGTTTTAAGGTTTGATTCCTCACACTGAAAAAATCTTAGTACATTTGCTCCAGCGTCAGAGAAAATGATGCAGTTTTAGAGAAAAAGCTTTCAAAATGCTTGACACAAACAAGCTATTCATTCTTCAAGTTCTTTGTTGAAGATGTTACTAAAATCTTCCATCCATTTCATGAACACAGGAGAGATCCCAGGATGTCTTGAGTCAAAGTGGTCCATAAAGAAATTCTTTGGAATGTCTTAAGACTGGCTATAACTAGAGTTCTGGCTACCATTTGGACCCTGTTCTCCTTCACTGAAAGAAAACAACAAAACAAAAACATGTCTCCAAATAGAAGAATTGTGTTGCATTTTTGTCTTTTCTTTTTTAATTAAAAATATGGTATTCTGAAAGTAGTAAAAACCTTCTAGAGGAAAATACTTCAACATATACGCAAATAGGTTGAGTTACTCCACTCAGTTCATTAAAAAAACGCAGCGGTTATTCTCAGCATGCATAAATAGCTTCAGTGTATTTATGTGAATAATAATTTCAATATTTTCCTATGCAGCTGCAAAAATACACACTATGCCTCAAATGAAACATTTACTCATTTTTAAGATAGTACTCCAATTTCTCCACGTGAAAGGTGCATTAAGGCATTACAGTACCTGTTTGGAGGTGGTTTTGGTTTAGGCATTTTACTAAGAATAGTAGCCATCTCTTTCCTCTCATCAAAGTTCTTCCACTGCTCATACAGCTTCAGAATAACTCTGATTATTTCTAAAATCTGAATACAAAGTAAGTAGATCCTAAGGTCAGGCACAATAGTAATTTTATCTTTGTCACAGTCAGTTTAAGTATGTAATTAATTAAACATGCCCAAAACTAAAATTAAGCAGCACAATTTTCATAATATAAATGGTGCTGTCTCACATTCAATCTGCTCTGGCAATCAACCATTTCTATAATTAGGGGGGTTTGTTTAGTTGTGAATGGAAGCCTGAAGAGAATACTCTCCCTTCCACTCAACTGTATACAGCACTTCTTCTCCCCAGCAAGCTGCGTAGCTCTATATTTATTTGCAACCACTGTCAGTTTGTAATTGTGCTACTGGGAAAGCACAGACACCTGGTAGCATGACCACAGCCAAATGACCATGGGTTACCAATACAGGAACTGATGGTTGTCAACGTTCTCTACACATCAGAGGCACAGTATAGGGGACAAAAAATAAAAGCCCAAACCCACAAAACATTGGTGTGAATTCCTGCCTTCCAAGAAACAAGGTGCCAAGAAATTTCTGAATACATCCTATTACATTCTTATTATTTTTCTTATTACATTTTTTTATATTCTTTTCTTTTATACATATAAGAATTGTTGAACATTCATATTCCACTTCCAGAAGTGTAAACATTCTCTATCAGTTTGACATTTTATATCTACTGCACCTCCACTTCCTTAGCTTCCTATTAAAATTTTTAGTGCAATAGTCTATAAAAAAGATGGATAATGCTTGGTTCATAATTTGATTCATCATTCTCTAAATCAATGGAGTAGACTTCTTTCTTCTTTTTAATACATGGATTTAGTACAACACATAACCATGGAACAAGTCATAGTTAACTAAGAGGTCCATGGAGTTAACGTAAAAAAAAAAAAAAAATCAAGCTTAGATTGTATCACTGGCACAAGAACCAGGACATTTAAACACTCAAACATGTTCAGCATCAAGCTTATGGTAACCTTATCTGTCAAATATAGGTTAGTTCTCCTCTGCTGCCAATTTATTATCATCCTGCTTTTACATGCATGACAGCATAATTCACAGAGCTCTTGATGCAGCACGACATCCACACTGCTTAAATTTGACGATGAACCCTGGAATACAAATACAATGCCAGAATATCATCAGTGTGATAAAGGGCAATACTGAGGGCACGAAGGGCAATGGTGCATCTAATCCGTAACACACTGTTCAATTCTGGGCACTCGGGTTCATAAAATATAGACTGAAAAGTATGCACAGAGTGAAACAGTGTTATAGGGCTGTAAGCACTAGTTTGACTTGCTTAGTGGAGCTAAATAAAGGTTAAAGAAATCAACCTGAAAAGTAGTAGGAACTAGTTAAGCTGAAGAATATTAATGGTATGAGAACAACTGCACCTTAGAACCTGATAAATTTATAAAGGCGATTATTTGAATTAGAATTTGCAATAGCAAAGAACTCATCTGAATGATCTTGGAGTCCCCCTGCTTAATATTGATTGAAGCCATAGTTCTGGTCATTCTGAAAGTGTCAAGTATGTTTAACTCTCTGCTATGCTACATACATTTATGGGGAGAAAATGAAAACAATGTGTAGGCACAATGCTGAAAGATGAATCAGAATATTATGGGCACTAAGAATTTAAAAGTCAGGCTCATGCTGGCAATCCTGGATGATGAAAAACGCTAGGAATTCTTTTTCTGGCAAAAGATGTTTAGTTTAAATCTCCGTCTGAAAACTGCAACCCCAGCAACACTTTGCCATTATTCAGTGGTTCTGTTTTGACTTTCAGAGCAAGGTGATAACTCAATGACCTGACATCATCTCCCTCCCCAAGAGGTCTACCTAATTTCCACAGTGTCTAATGTAATCACTGAAGTTCAAATCAGCACTGCAGACATGTAAGACTAACATTTCTGGCCAATCCATAACACATGGTGGGAAGAAAAAAAAACAGAGTACCTTTTCCATATCAACAGACAGCTCAGCAAACCACTGCCTAGCATCCTTCTGCTGGACAACACAGGCCACGTGTAGGCAAGCTGCAGAGATCAAATGACATGGATACAGAATCACAGAATCACTAGGTTGGAAAAGACCTCCAGGATCCTCACGTCCAACCATTCTTATTAACTACTAAACCATGTCCCTGAGCACCTCATCCACCTGTCTTTTAAACACCTCTAGGGAAGGTGACTCAACCACCTCCCTGGGCAGCCTCTGCCAGTGCCCAATGACTTTTTGTTTGAAAAAAAATTTTCTGATGTCCAGCCTAAACCTCCCCTGGCAGAGCTTGAGGCCATTTCCTCTCGTCCTGTCCCCTGTCACTTGGGAGAAGAGGCCAGCTCCCTCCTCTCCACAACCTCCTTTCAGGTAGTTGTAGAGAGCAATGAGGTCTCCCCTCAGCCTCCTCTTCTCCAGGCTAAACAACCCCAGCTCTCTCAGCCGTTCCTCATAGGGCCTGTTCTCCATACCCTTCACCAGCTTTGTCGCTCTTCTCTGGACTCGCTCCAGAGCCTCAACATCCTTCTTGTGGTGAGGGGCCCAGAACTGAATACAGGATTCAAGGAGCGGTCTCACCAGTGCGGAGTACAGAGGGAGAATAACCTCCCTGGACCTGCTGGTCACACCATTTCTGATCCAAGCCAGGATGCCATTGGCCTTCTTGGCCACCTGGGCACACTGCTGGCTCATGTTCCGTCGCTGTCAACCAACACCCCCAGGCAGCTTTCCAGCCAGACTTCTCCTAGTCTGTAGCTGCACAGGGTTGTTGTGCAGGACCCGGCACTTGGCCTTGTTAACCTTATGCCATTGGACTCTGCCCAGCGGTTCATCCTGTTGTTTTGCAAAGTGAACAAAGACTTACAATCGATAAAGTTAGAAACATTCTATTTCTTTTTTATTCTAAATTTTGAAACTTCCTATTTTTTTATAAGTCAAACAAAACACTATGCGGTTCAACAGTGAAAAATCAGGATTATTTGTTTTTTTCTTCCAGAGTTGCTAAATTGCAAACCTACACTGTGAGTACCATATGACAAGCGAACTGAAGCACCTTAAAAGGGCATTCTAAGGAATGCCTGTTGATAGGACAGCACACAGAATCCATCCGTTTAAACATGACAAGAGACATTTGTGATGTTACTTACCTAGAGCTATCATGAAAGGAGGGTAGAGCAGACAAAGATCGGTTCTATATGTGTCATTCACTATCCTCCTGTGCAAAAAAATAACTTGTAAGTATCATCCTATTCACCTTTAGACTCTATGACTTAAAAAAACTCTGTCAGTTTATCAATACATTGTCACTTTCCCAGAAGGTAGAAGTAGTGAGGCTGCATAGCAAAACAGTAAGGGAAGAGATATCTTCCCTTGTAAAAATCAATTAAAGCCTTTTATTTTTTTGCTTGTAGTCACAGTAGAGGTTTATTTGGAAGCACTGTATTAGAGCATCCTAAATGTCCTTCCGTAGAGGTTGTTGACGTGTACTATAAAATAATTATTCCTGTTCCACAATTAAAGGAAAGCATATAGATAGTCTTTTTTTCTGGTTTTCTATATTCGATAAACAGTTTGAGAATAAGAGTTCTGCTAACACAGCTAAACTCCCCTATATATTGCTTTTACCTCCTATGACAAGATACAAGATAGAACTGATGTTAATAGAAAAAGATTACCTCTATTCATGATCAATTCAGCAGTGTAAAAAAACTGTGCTATTAGAGCTAGTTTCAAAATAAGAATGAGATCACTGCAAAGTAAAATCACTAGAGTTAAAGACATAATAAGCTAAGTCAGGGATGTATACCTGCACAGGTTAACTAAGGCACCTTCACTATTCGAATAAGGCTAAGCCTGCTTTTACTTAACCACCTTTGAAGCAATAACTGTTAGCGTAACTGTTTCTTACTGAAAGGAGGCACTTATTGTTAATTGTCTTCCTCACCATGCGAGAGGCAGCAGCATGTCTTCTTGGCCCATATCTTGCACATATTGGAGCAAAGGTCTATAAGGATGATACACTATCAAACAGCAGTCCTAGGAAAAATGTCAACGGGATAAAAGTTAAGATTACAACGCAGAATGTGCTGTCAGTTCATATTAAGAACATTTGGTTTACAAGTCAATTACTGATTTATTTATTTTTTTTTAAGTAGCATTCTGACACCTAACCCTGGTCTAATGAGGGCAGTGCTCTCTCTAGAATACCATTGCAGAGCATGGTTGCCAGTCTGTCAATGTCCTTCCCCTAAGAGAGGGAGAAAGTCACATCTGCAGCACACTGAAACCTCATTTGCTTACAAACCCGTAATTCCCACTTGGAAATACAAAGCACTGCCAGAAAACAGTCTGTCACTAAATACCATACACGGAAAACATGCCAAAATAATTGACGCTGGTTTGGAAAGTAAAAAAGAAAGAAAAATCCACTCCTCCCAAATGCCCTGTTTTCAGGCCCAGGTTGGTGTAAACAAGGAGGAAAAACCCTCTCACTGAAAGCAGCTGACTGTGTGGATACTATAGGGAAAAGACACATTGAGTTACATGCACTGAACGCTGAAGTGCGACACAGTTGTTATATATACTATATATTGCTCAGCATACTGGAAAAATAAGTTAATCCCCAAAATGCAACTTCTTGTAAATGTAGTTACTTTTAAACTCCTGTATACAAAACTCAAGAGTTACTATCATGTATAGCAGAGGCACCAAGGACTAAATCAAAACAGAATACCTAAAAGAAAAGGAGTTGTAACAACTGTAGGCACAAACAAAAACTTTAATCCAACCTCCTCTTTGACCCATTCCCAAAACATGTCCTTTTCTCAGTGGCTGCCTAACACGCTAGGCTCCTCCCTGGGTTCTCTCTCCATTTCTCTGCGCTTGAGCTGAACTGCTCAAGTACAGTGAGCTTGGTGTCTAACCCATCCCAGTCCAATCAACGTGCAGAAATTAGGCACAACTTTACCTAAGACCTCTAAGAAGCCCGGTCTGCATTCTTTCAGCTGTTCTAGAAAACACAGCAATGGGATAGCAACCATTTAAAAAGCCGGTACAGCTCCTTTCTTTGAAAATGCCTGGAAGACAATATCACATTGTGCCCCTTTCATCCAACAGCCTAGCAGTTACAGCACCACCTCAGGAAATAGGAGCCCATTAATTCAGTTTCTTCCTCACAGGATTCAAACCCCCATCTCGCTTCCTAGAAGATAACTCAAATTGCCAGGGTATAGACTAGACCAAGTGGGATACTACCCAGAGCTTCTGCTTAAGCTGGACTGTTGCAGAGCTCTAGATTCTTGCAGGCAAGAAGAGGACATAATAATAATACAACTCTCTGCTTTTGACTGGCCATTCATCTGGGGAATAAAGACACTGACATCCTTGTCTTCACATTGGGACATTTAGAACTACCTTTCTTTTAAAAATGGCAGTAGTTCTAGATACAGAACTTACACTTTACCCTTGTCAACAGACCTCTAACCACTAGGATGCAGAGCCATACATACTCCTCCTGTCCCCACCGCTCCCACAATCTGTGTTCTTTCTGTTGAGAAGTCCAGCGTTAATGCAAGAAGGTGAGAATATCCTCTCTCAGCCTAGATAACAGCACAGCAATTACAACATTATGCTGAAAATGTAACCGTTCGACTCGCATGGACATCATTTTAAAACTAGAGCTGAAAAAAAAAGAAGACGGCAAAACGCATATTTCACAGCACAAAATTCAAAACATTCTTCATCCGTAAAAAGTAAACTGAGGCAACATTAAAAAGAAAAAAACAAGCCAGCAAAAAGCCCAACCTACCATTAATTCTAAGAGATAGAATTCACATTCTAGTATCTGCAAAGAAGTAAAATCACAGTTAAACTTCCTAGAATGAGTGAAAAGCAAAAAACCAATAAAAGTAGTATTTATCAGTAATTCTAAAAATATTTAGATGTATATAACTTTCAAAATACTACAGCACAGGTCAAAACTAGTTCCAAGAAAAGCTGTACAAAATTCCTTAGCATTGTGACTGAGAATTACTTAAAAACTACTAGTAAATTTAAATTTTAAATAATAAACAAAACACTTTTCCAAAGACATTTACATTTTACAGGCAAAAATAAAACTGTTTTCTGTGAGCCAACTGCTCCTGTGTACAAGCTTGGAGGCATCCCAGGTGCAAGGGCTATTTACTTTCCCTGGAGCAATGTATTTGTAAACAAGAATGTTCAAAAAAAGCCAGATCTCTTTTATCATCATACTGTATAAAAAATATTTCTGTCACGTTATTTGTCTTTACAGCATCCTGTGAACAATTTAAGGAAAGTTAAATAAGATTTATTACTTTTAAAAATAACTTTCCCAATAATCTATCCAAAACTTAGCATGAGCAACCTAAAATGCAAGTATAAAAAGATTTCTTTATTAGAATTTAAAAGACAGGATTTCCTGCTAACAATTATTCGTCTTTTAATTTATTTATCAAGTTATATTGCAAACAGCATACTTACATGGTTCATCCTATAAGGAAACTCCTTTGGAAAGGCATATGAAAACCTAGTTTTCACTACAGTAAAGAGAAATAAGTGTGTTAAAAATGCTGTAATGAATACTTTCACTTTTCCCCCCTTTCTATTATTTCATCTGTATGTAGCCCTTCAAATATATTTGGCAGCGCAACTGTTTGCTGTACAAAGTATTTGTATTCGAAAGAGAAGAGTTAAAATTTAAGATCATGAAAAGGAAACATTCCTGAGATCCAGATTTGAGCAGGTACTCAGCCAGACACTTATCTGCTGCTTTGGGCACTCTTAAACCTTCTGGTTAACCACAAAATAGCTTATGGGCTCCTAACTTGCCATTCAGAGAACCATCGACCTACCAATGTCACTCCAAATCTGTTGCTCTCTTCAGGATTTCAGTTCCAACACTAAATCCAAATGGAATTTTCACATGGGATTTTTTTACATAAGTTTGATCCTTCAGCATTCAAGATTTTAAACCATGTAATGACGTCTTAGAAAAGCAAGTCCAAGGGCAGGGTGAGGCAGCTCACTTAAGAGAACTTGTACGTCCATGATGCAAAGACTTTGGGTATGCAAAAATGAGGCTCACGTTCACAGCAAGAAGTCAATTCATCACACCACGGATAAAAGTCCTAGGCACTGGATTATCAGACATTTCAAGGGTCTTTCTCTCCTTGAGAAACATCCCTAATCAGCTGCTGAGGCATATGATTCAAGACAGTTGCCTCCAAGAGAACATTAAAATATATCCTCCGTTTTCTAGCTTATGATGATCCTCATTTTAGATACCTAATTATCTTCTTACTTTTTACAAGGACAACAGGTACATATCACGCACTGCTAAGAGTTATGGCAAGTTGTAAAAACAAAGTGTTCTCATATTAGAATGCTGAGAAAAAAAAAAAACTTGAGTGCACTTGAGGACGTGGATTTGAGATTTGCATAACCAAAACATTTAAAAATCTATTTTAAGTCCCTGTTCCCCAAGGAAAGTGGGTGGCATTTAATATCCTGGAATTGGACAATATTCCTTATATCAATGACAGACGCTATATTATGAATTGCCACTACTTCCAGAAAATGAGTACATCACTCACTTTGACAAAAAGACAGTGTCAGACCCTCTGGACTGAAGACTTCTACCTTTAGAACTATGGTGGACTTTGCTAGAAAATTTGCTGCAGAACCATAAGAACAGGCTACTGGTTTGAAATTTGAATTATTTCAAGAAAAAGAAGAATGAATAAAACAGGGTTTTCAAGAAGCATGCAGACTGGAGAGATACATAGTAAAAAATTTAACCACTTTGAGAAGGAAGACAGGGAAACAAAACATTTTTCCCACAAAGCAAGCTGCAGACAACCATATGGAGCTGTCCTTTTAGTGAGCTGTGGAAACAGAGCGAAAAGCTTTTGAAGAGGTTGCCAGAAACCAGTCTGAGATCATCTTCCCTAAAGAGGAAGCATGTGTTTCTATCTTCATGTTTCTGCCTAACTAAAAAGAAAAAAAACCCATTTCAACCGACCACTGTTACATTCTCGCCCCTTTTGTTAGTTTTCTTTCATTTGTCTTGCCTCATCTTTTTTTGTCTTTTTTATGAAGACCTCCCAAAAAACCTGCTGTGTGCTACCCAAGCAGCTCTGGTCAAGGAAGCCTAGGTAGAATAAAAGACTAACACTTGGAGAAAGACTGTTGCTTCCCCCACACCTCCATCCATGAAACACAGAGTACTTTTCAGGGCAGGCAGGTCTTCTAGGTCTGAAAGAGGAACTGCATGGAAAACTGCAGGAATCAGAGTCTTGGTACTTTCGGAAACAGCACAGCTCAGGACTAGAAGTCTAAATAAAATCGTCTGCTGCGTATTTTCCAAAAACCATCTAACTTTCTCACTGATGCAGCAAAACTACCACATGTAGGTTCTGTGCTTTGAGATACTATTGCTGTAAAAATAGCAACTCTTATTGCTAAATCCAGGACTGGTCTTGGTCATGCGTTTCAGTTCCCGGTGGTGGAACTGTCATAGAGCCAGCCTCATGGATTGATACACTTCCCGCATGTGGAGGCTACAGATGCAGCCAGTCACCTGTCCCCTCAACAGCTAAGAGGGATTTTGAAAGCAATGACCTACATTTTGAAGAGCACAGCCATGAATTGCCTCCAGAGAGCAGCTGGACCTTCTGGGTCAATTTATAGTGTTCAATTAAGGAAGCCATCACTAAGACCTTGAAGGATGAGAAGCAAGTTACAGAAACTGGGAAATATAAGGCAAGCAGGAAGGAGAGAATTAGGTAATGATGACGGGATTTTATTGCATTTACTTATTAATAATATAGAAGTTATAAAATGTATTTTTAGAAATAAATAATATGTGCAAAGACTAATTTTATGATGGGAGGAAAAAAAGGATAAAAAAATTAGGAAGTATGCAGCCTACCAAAAATTCTGAAAACAGGTATTTCCACAGAGCTAAACCATTTATAAAACAGACAAATAAAACCTCAAGTCTCCAATTCTACCTTTGAGTAGTTCAGAAACTAATTTAATACTCAAGACCATTTATAAACCTCAATAGTTTAATTTTATTGTTTTGGGTTTTTTTATGCTTGGCCTAAATTCCAACCAGAATCGACTAAAACCAATACCATAAGGACCCTACTGTTTCTGTATTTAGAAATGGAATTATTTATTGTAAGTGGCTTAAACAGGCTTCTCGCAGTCAACACGCAAGCTCCACCATGACTTAATAAAAGGTATTTTTTAAAAATAAACAACAAGAAAAACCAAAGGAAATGTCTGACCTCCCAACAGAGATACCAAACTACGCTACTAGGAAAATCACAGATACTTACATACAGAAGTAGCAGCAGAAATCAACCTTGTATTTGAAACAACACCAAATTCCTGAAGAAAAAGAACAGTAAACGAGGTGAACCACCTGAAATTCCATGTACTCACACAACTACCAAATTGAAATAATGCCTTCTTACTAAACTGGGCTTTTTTACTTAGTATTTTTCCCCCACCCCTTTTTCTTATTTTTTGTTCCTTAAGGTGAAGAGGGTAAACTCTTAGCTAAAGAGTTTTGCTCATCGATTGGTTACTTTGTTGTCTGAATTGTGAGGAATAATAAACACTTATG
Organism: Coccyzus lansbergi; assembly: GCA_033558105.1. Taxonomy (NCBI): domain Eukaryota; kingdom Metazoa; phylum Chordata; class Aves; order Cuculiformes; family Coccyzidae; genus Coccyzus; species Coccyzus lansbergi. Next base: position 34,134 of record JAUMJK010002169.1, on the reverse strand, counting down.
AAAGCTACTAGAGCCACAAAAGCTCAGTTGGCTAACACTCCACGTCTAAAATAGACAAGAGGGCTTCAAGAAAACTGCCTGTAGAAAACTGTCATTAACTACCTTTTCTTATTATGTTTCCAGGAAGCCTTAGCTCCTCTGCTGAGACAGTCAGCAAGCTGAAAGTTTTCTGTATACGGTGTTCTTTCAGAGGAGTGTACAGCTGAATCATTATTGCTACAGCTGCCTTCTGAAGTTGCAGAAGCTTTAGTATAAGGAAGGCTGCACAGGCTTCTAGTACTTGCTTTAAAATACAAGGCATTTCTGCAGATATACAGGGACTCTTAAATCAGCTCTCCCTTAAAGGCTTAATTAACAGGCTGATAAAAAATACTCTCTCCAATGCTCTGTGTCTTTCTCCTTTCTTTCATCTCTTCCAAACACTGGAGGGTATCACAGCATTTTTACAGAACAGTCTCACATGTACTGGTTTAGTAGGACTGCTTCTACCATGCATTAGGGTATCTGTGTTCCTCCTGTAAAATTCATTAGTGATGACATATCACAAATTGGCCAATTTGATATTTTTTTTTTCCCATTACACAGACGCTTCTCAAACAGCTGAAAAACTTTCTGCATCACATTCAATGTGGACTTCTAACAGTGGAGGCATGGAGCCTTCTCACTGCTATGCTTAATGAGTCAGTTCCTTATAATAATTTCTCAAAGACAACATATGAGCTACAACATACTTTTAATTCATGTCATGAAAGTATGGCAAACTCTGAGGATCCCTCACTATATGAAAGGGAAAAGGATAATTAGGAAAAAAATCTGAATTATGTTTTAAAGTTTGGGTAAATGTAAATAAGGAAAAATGCAGCAGAAAGGAGACATTGCACAATTTAAGGTATAGTGTTAAGATATGTAAGCACTATATCACAGTGAAACAATCATTTAAAATACCCTTTACAATTTTCAGAGGCCCTTCTGGGTTAGTAATTGAGACAAAATCATGACATATCATATAATAAAACATGTTTGAAGGACTTTTCAGTCTCCTTTTCTAAAATTGTTATAGAAATCCATACAAAAAGAGAAGGTTTTAACCCCCAAACCATGAAGAATCACAAAAAATTCAGAAGTCCTGAACTTTTTCTCTTTGTCATACATCACATAATTTTACATTAAAAAATTGTAATACTTCATACCTCTACTTTGGATGCCAAAAACACACACGTAGGAGCCATTAATACTGGATCTATACTTTTTAGGGAATATCTGAAACGTTATAACAAAATCATGTTGTTTCATACACGCAGAATGATTCATCTATTAAGAGCACCACGCTTCCTTTTGAAAAAGCAAAGCTTAAGTTAACTTTACTTGCATAAAAGCTTAACACCATCTAGAAAACAAAAGTGGCATTGTTTTTAAGACAGAACTGCACTTTAAAAGGGCTACCAAAACGTGCCTAGGAAAAATTTCATTCTTGTACTATCATAGTAAGCAGTCCTACCTGGCATAGAATCTCTTGAAGTAGACTGTAGCAGTGGCAATAACTTGTTGTCTTAATTTAAGATGTTCACCTAAAGCCTGGATAACTTAAAAAAAAATGAACAAAAGCTTGAGTTGAGTTTTTACAACACTTTGACACCAAATATCAAGGGATCTCAACACATAAGTAGGGCTGGGGATTCTAAGATTCTAAGAAGTCTTCTCCCTCAGTTCAGACACGCTGTTCTGGTTACATGATATGTTGCTGCAAACCTACAGACCTGCACGTTAAGGAGTAGTACTGCATCCTGAAGCTTTTGGATACCTTGAAAAAAGGAAAGGTAGCTTGATTTCATTGTGTACAAACTAAGTGTGTCCCTTTAAGAAGATGACAACACAAATCTCAGAAGGGTAAAGCTTGAGTTCTACAGAAAAAAAAATTCCAATACATAAAATATAAGCCTATGGCTTTTCAGTGCCATGCAAAATGGAGGGTTTTTTTCAAACAACTAAAGCTGCCAACACAAACATGGTCATTACATTTGGCAGAGGCAGCAGGTGTTAAAAAAATGACATATTTAGTCCAGGGAGAGGGGGTGGGAGACCAGAGGATGCAGTCAGCTGCTCCATCACGGTGGTCCTCTGCCAATTGGCCAAGAAACAACCCTGGTGTCATCTGTGCAGGTAGCTCTTGTTTGGCCTCCCAGGCAAAGGAAAGGTGCCAAGCAAATTAGATGCATCAAGCTGGGATTAAGAGCAGGGGTCAGATATAGAGAATGGCAGAGTTAAACATAAGGTTGTTACTTGTTATTTTTCCCATACTTCTTCACGGCTTTTATTTTGAGCAAGGCTCGCCTGTGTTAAGACTCCCTCTTCTTTTTTACCTCTCTCACAGAAATGTCCATAACAGTAATTTAAAATACGCTGAAATACATATTTTAAATATGTCCAGCAAGTTCAAGACAGTGACTACTGACAGGAAAAGCAAACAATTCTGTTATCAGTCATCACATTTTAAAACACACAAATATCAAGGACATCAGCTAAAAGGCCTCAACATAGGAGAAGAGAAGAAAACCACTCTAAGCAGTACTGATAATTACCAACTTCAGACACACAGAGGAAAACGTTACTGATTTGTGACCCATTACAATTACCCAAAGCAACATCAAGTCCCTGTCTGTGTCATATCACTCTTCCAAAAACCAAGAATGCCAATTTGAGACTAGTTTCCCAGTGACAGCAGGACAAGCAATACTGCTAGAAAGGACATTAGGCCTGGTATTGAATGTCTGTACAAATATGAAAATATTTATCCACATATCTTGGGAGGCCTGAAAGGATTTTTCCCTTTGATTTGACCATGGGGCTACAAAGCTGTCTTACTACTAGGGCATCAGAAAAATCCAACCATCAAGCTAAACAGAATTCTCCAAATATGTTTCTCACTCCCATGGGATTTTCAGGAACGGTTAGGCCATCTGCTGTCAGAGAAATATCAAGTGTGGTTTAGGGAAAAAAAAATGGACAAGAGCCTAGAGAGACTTAATGAAATGGAAGCTTGTATATGCTGGGAAGAAGTCCAATTCTTGTCATGAATTTTTAAAAGAAACTATTGGATCATTTATTCCCTCATGTTTACAAAATCAGTGGTTTCAATTTTTTTTCTTTTAATAAAAATTGTTAAAAACCTGAACGTCTTAAGCAGTCTGTAACACAAACATTACACTACTCTAAACAAGAAAGGGAAATCAATGAATGCACTTTTCAGCCAAAAACTCTTTTAAGACTCGGTGTTCTAAAGATAGAGATCAATATCAATTTCCTTTTTCAACTATTTTAGAAGATGATAGCTTTCCTTCTCAACAGTGTTAACACTATGAGTAGCCACACGTGGCCATACAATCAGTTGATGATCTATCACACTTGTTCTCCCCTGAGAAGGCAGCAGGAAACTGCCTCTCTCCAGGTAGCTTTTTGGTTGTTTCAGTAAATAACCGTCTCCTGGGCAGACACACAGTGAATGTCACAAGCTGTGGCCGGGACTCATATCCCTGTCCAAGTAATGCAGGAAGTGGGAGAGAAGAGGGGGAGGCTTTATAAACCCAAAGTAGGGTCCCTGCTCAGAGGGGGGTGATGACACAACACACAGCAAGGGCTTGGACACAGCACACTCTGCCTGAGCTTCCACGGGTATAGAGCAGCTCCTAACTGTCCTCCCCATGAAGGTGCCTCTCTTTGCTACAGAAGGATGAAAGCCCAGCAGCACACTCTCCTCCAGGGTGGGCTGTGCTCCTGTGCACACAAGGGAGATGCTGGCAGAGCCATTCTCCAGGTCCACTTTCAGGGTAGGCAAGGAATGCCAAAGAAAAGGAGTCCGTGAACCACAAACTGAAACCACCTTGTCTACTTTCTAAGTCTTTGTTTACTCCAGAAAAATACTCAAGTGAAACATCTAAAAAAAAAAAAAATCATATTTCACAACTCATTAATACTACTGAAAATTAGCATAGAAATGCAGTTTTAGGAATATGAGTACCCTGTTTTGTCTTCTTGCACTATGAAGCTATGACATTTTGATTTAATCTCAAGGAATTTTGGGAATAGACTGAATTAGGTAAATCATTGCTATCTTGATTTCCCACTGCCATGTAAGTGATAACACAGATGTATCCACAGCAATCAGATTTATAGCACCCACAATTATTACAAAAACAGCTAAGCTAAGAGAGAAGCTGGGGCAAGTATCTTTCACAGATATCATTCCAGCGCTGACATAAGATCTTCCGGTGGCCTTGGGAAACTCATTTAACTCCTCTCTCTCAAGTCTGGCCAGATAGCTGAGAAAATTGAGCATTCTGTACTTTAAAGGACTGCTGTGAAAAATGTTTTAAGAGCTGTCTGCAAACAAGTTCCTACTCAGCAATGGCCTTTGCTTAGGGTTATTTTTTTTAAAATGCTGAACAATCACACAGAAAAGAGTTTAAGTGCCTGTGTAATCTGATTTACTCCATTGTGGCCATTCATACGGTCAAATGCTTTGCAGGAGCAAGTGAGTTTTAGATAACTTCACAGACAAGCCCCAAATTCTTTGGGAGAACAGGCTAGGCTGCCTGCCAACAGCTCTCAGAAACTTTTAGACAATTTGAGAGCTAGCAGGTGCTGGGTAATCAGTCACAAGGCAAGACAAAGGCTGCAGTGCAGGTTTCAAAGAACATAACTGAACACAAGTAACAAGTTTTTGTAGTTTAACAGAACTGCACATATCAACTAAAATACTTGCCAGAACCTAAGAGCCCATCAAAAGTCTAGTTTGAGTACTGATGCTTGACATGGAGACTTTAACATGCTAGCTTAGTAGTTTCTGCTTGCCTCTCTTCCTTTTATGTTTTCGGTAACAGTCTCTTGAAAATAAGAAAATGTACTACATTTTGTCCCATCATGGGTTAAAAGGTCATGTATGCAGCTAATCTGCCCGTAAATTCTCCTAAAATTAACAAAACTAACAAATTACAATGTTATCAATGTACTGGTTCTTCGTTAAAACAGGGTTGTAAAAGTGCATGTAATATCACAATGAACACATATTCTCTGAGTAATTCAAGCTTGCATTTAGACATGGCAGTCACTGTACAGATTTTATGACAGAAATGAAAATAAAAGTTTTACCATTAGTAAAAAATATCTGTAGTTTCCAATATTCTTCTTCAGTCAGAAATTTCAAGTCTTTTTGGCGCTCCTTCAATAGGTCTTGTTTATCCAAAATCCATTGTAAACTAAAGGAAGGGAAAATTATTTCAGCAACTCTTTGTCAATATTACAGGAGGTGACTCCTGCACAGGTGACAGACTTGCAGGTTGGGACTGGTGACCTTTAACCAAGCAACATCCACCTTAACATGGAATCAGAAAAAGCTTTGGGCTGGAAGGGAGCTTTACAAGTCATCCAGTTCAACCTCTCTTCAGTGAGCAGGAACATCTTCAAGTCAACCAAGTTGCTCAGAACCCCATCCAACCAGACCTTAAACATTTCCAGGCTGGAGACATCTACCACCACCCTGGGCAACCTGCTCCAGTGTTTCACCACCCTCAGCATGAAAAAAATTCTCCACGATATCTAACTTAAACTTCTCTTTTTTAAGTTTAAAACCATCACCCCTTGTCCCAGGCCTTACTAAAATGCTTCCTCCCATCTTTCTTATAAGCACTCTTTAAGTATTGAAAGGCTGCAGCAAGGGATCCTTGGAGTCCTCTCGTCTCCAAGACAAAAACCTGCAACTATCTCAGCTTCTTTAAAGGGGAGGTGTTCCAGGCCTTTGATCACTTTTGTGGCCCTCCTATATACCAACACATCCAACTCCCAACACATCCACGTCTCTCCCATGCTAAGGGCTGCAGAGCTCGACACAGTATCAAGAGCGCTGGAGCACCTCTGCTATAAGGACAGGCTGAGAGACTTCGGCATGTTCAGCCTGGAGAGGGCTCCGAGATCTTAGAGGCCTTCCGGTACCTGAAGGGGCTACAGGGAAACTGCGGAGGGACTTCTTACAAAGGCATCTACTGATAGGATGAGAGGGAATGGCTTTAAATTGGAAGGGGAAAGATTCAGGTTAGATAGCAGAAGGAAATTCTCCACTACAAAGTTGCACAATGTCCCACTCCCTGATAGTGTTCAGGGCCAGGCTGGATGGGACCTTGAGCAGCCTAGACGGGTGGGAGGTGTCTCTGCCTAGGGCAGGGGGGTTGGAACTGGATGACCTAGAAGGTCCTGTCCAACCCAAACCATTCTATGGTTCCATTCCTCAAAGTACGACACCCAAACCCCCATAAAGACTAACTAAAAACACCAACTAGCAAGGAATAAGGCTGGCCTTTATCTACACTAAACTACACTGGCTGCTTAGCTCTTGGGCACGGCCAGGTACCGCAAGGCTGGCGCAATATTTAGGACCTCGCAGGCCCCGATTAAGGCTCAGCGCCCTCAGCACGAGGTACGTGAAGACGGCTCAGCCTCGGCTACCGTGGCGTGGGGGGGTAGACGCTCCGCACCCCGAGCGCCGGCAGCCGCCCACATCCCATCGCCCAAGCGTGGGCACCGGGGCGCCGCCGCTCTCCCGCACAGCCGCAACTGCACAGCCCCAGCTCTTTGAAAGGCGGGGCGAGGCCGGCGGGGAGCGCTCCCGCCCGGCTCCCGGCAGCACTCCGCAGGGAGCGGGGACCGCCGGGAGCGAACCGCGGCCCCGGCACCCACTAGTGCGAGCTCTGCCAGAAGTTCCCGGCCATGGGGAGCGGAGGAGGCGCCGGGCACCGCGATGCTCCAACCCCGCCGCGCCGCCCCCGCCGCCGGAAGGAGGTGCCGCCGCCCCGCCCGCCCCCTCGTGCGTACCGCAGCCGCCGGGTGGAAACGCGGGTCGGCGCCGAGCGTTCCGGCACGCGCGGGTTCCGGCGGCTGTGGCAGGGCAGGGTTGAAGGGTTTCCTTTAGAGCATTAGAGAGCTAATGGATAAGCTTTGCTGCAGCCGGTCTCTGTGCTTAATTGTCGTGTCCTGTAAATCTGTCTTGGATCAAGAGAGAATATGCAGACAGTCTCCAGACGTGGATGAATAGTCCGAAAGGATCATAGAATCATAGAACAACCAGGTTGGAAGAGACCCGTCGGATCATCGAGTCCAACCATTCCTATCAAACACTAAACCAATAAACGCTCTCTTAGAGTTCCAATAATTTATTGATACGCTTAGTTGTCTTTTAAGATGTAGCTGTTCTAGGTCGGGAGGAAATCTGAAGGGAGTCTCCAGACGTGGTCGGATAACCTAAAAAACTAAACGTTCTTCAAGTTCTTTGCCCAGTGAGGTGTTTGAGTTGCCATCCCTGGAAGTGTTTAAAAGACACGTGGATGAGGTGCTCAGGGACATGGCTTGGTGGTTGATAGGAATGGTTGGACTCAGTGATCCTGGAGGTCTTTTCCAACCTAGTGATTCTGAGTACTTACACAGTTCTTTGTCTAAAACTAGTCTACACAAACCCTGCTTCTGCAACATCCTACAGAAAACGTCTTGGGGGTGCTGACTGATGAAAAGCTCAACATGAGCTGGCAATCATAGAATCACCAGGTTGGAAAAGACCCACCGGATCATCAAGTCCAACCATTCCTATTAACCACTAAACCATGCCCCTCAGCACCTCATCCACCCATCCCTTAAACTCCTCCAAGGAAGGTGACTCAACCACCTCCCTGGGCAGCCTCTGCCCGTGCCCAGTGACCCTTTTGGTAAAATATTTTTTCCTAATGTCCAGCCTGAACCTCCACTGGCGGAGCTTGAGACCATTCCCAATCGTCCTGTTCCCTGTCCCTTGGGAGAAGAGGCCAGCTCCCTCCTCTCTACAACCTCTCTTCAGGTAGTTGTAGAGAGCAATGAGGTCTCCCCTCAGCCTCCTCTTCTCCAGGCTGAACAACCCCAGCTCTCTCAGCCATTCCTCATAACGCCTGTTCTCCAGCCCCTTCACCAGCTTTGTTGCTCTACTCTGGACTCGCTCCAGAGCCTCACAAGGTTTCTGTACTCAGCTTGCTCTGTGCTGGAATTTTCCTTGGTGGAGAGAGTCCCTGGAGGTGACTTTTTTTAAGTTTAAGAGGAAGAACCTGGGCTGATGATGCATGTTCTCTCACATCACAATTACACGGATAATGAACAGTTTTCTCATACTCTTACGTATTAAAGATAGCACAGCACAATTCTACTGATAATCGCAATGTGAAAGTTTATAGATTGAACGGTACACATAGCAGTGCAATACAAATCATCTGTGGGTCACCCATATCATGTTAGGCCTGTCAATCAGGCCCTGTCACTCCAATATGTCTCTACAGACATGATCTTATAACTGGAATGAGTCTGTGTACTTGCCCCCACTGCGAGCACAATTGTCAGACCTGAATGTTAGCAGAAAGAGGGGAAGAGGAGGCTGAGGAGAGACTTCATTGCTCTCTACAACTACCTGAAAGGAGGTTGTAGAGAGGAGGAAGCTGGCCTCTTCTCCCAAGTGACAGGGGACAGGACAAGGGGGAATGGCCTCAAGCTCCGCCAGGGGAGATTTAGGCTGGACATCAGGAGGAAGTTTTTCACAGAAAAGGTCGTTGGGCATTGGAACAGACTGCCCAGGGAGGTGGTTGATTCACCTTCCCTGGAGGTGTTTAAGGCACAGGTAGACGAGGTCCTGAGGGACATGGTTTAGTGTTTGATAGGAATGGTTGGACTCGATGATCCAGTGGGTCTCTTCCAACCTGGTGGTTCTATGATTCTATGATTCTAAGACAGACAGAAAGAAAGCAGCTGGCAGCAGCTATGGGGAAGCTGCAGCTCTCACAGCTTCCCCATTCCACCATGAACCCAGGCTGGAGTTCAGACCAATCCCTGCACCCATAAAAGCTGGCTGAGTTTCTATCAGCAATCATGATGGCAGCAAGAAGCATTCCCATAGGGTGGATCCTCTCCAAGGAAGTAATCCTTGTTTCACCCTTTTTGGAAAGTTGTGTTTGGTGCTAATGGTTGGCAAGACCTGTCAGCATGTGAAGACTATTTTTTGCAAGGTCTGATAAAGCGTATTTGTTCTGAAACTGAAGTATGCCTTGTCCACCTGCTTAGAACAAGAGCAGCCTGCTTGCTTCTTGGAAGATCTCCTCACAGTGAGAAAACTCTCTCCATCTATGCCCACCATTTCAAACATTTCCCTCAGCTTCATCAATCTGAAAGCAGAGACACTCTTTGGAGCCAGAAGAAAATACCCTGCAAGACAGCCAATACCATCATCACCAGTAAGCAAGGAAATGGCTCCATTCAGCAAAACTTAACGTAAGAACTTTCTACATATTCAATGAGAAAATAATTATGAACATAACTAATGTAGTTCTGAATATGTTTTGGGATATTCATATATATATATATATATATATATATAATTAGGCAAAAGTGAGCCTAGAAATATGCAGGTGTGTATACATATGTACATACTTGTTTAGAGGAACCTGAATGCTATCTTGATGTCATTATGACAGAGATGGTCTGTGAACATCCCTGTCAGTGTAGAATACAAGGAATGCTTTGTTTGGGCTTATGTCTTGAAACCAGTGTGGGCTGGGGACTGGAAGCAGTAAACGAAGAAGTTCTGCGTGGCTGGGGACTGGAAGCAGTAAACGAAGAAGTTCTGTGTGGCAAGAGCAGTGAGAGGCACCTAATGGTTGTCCTTAGACTGACCAGGTACAACTGAATGACTTTTGAGACCCAGTCCCACAGGACTCTCTAGTGATCTGTTGCTGATGGTTTAGCTACGATGCTGGAGATGCTTGAGGAGCTATGAAGCGGAGAAGGAAGAAGCAGGGATTAAGATGGAGACAGTGGTGCTCCTAAATGGCTTTGCTGGCAGAATGAGACACCTTTCTTGACATGTCAGAGACAGTCTGTGTCTGAGACCCTGTTCATAAATAGGAATGTGAAGGTGAGGGGTGGAGCAGGGAAGAAAGAACTTGCATACCCTGGCTGTGTTTCTTTTACTTCTCAGTACTAGGACACATCACGGAGACTACAGGCTGAGTTCTGTGGGATTTCTATGAAGGTTCTCCAACCTGACACTTTTGTCCAAAAAGCCATCCAGACCTTGCAGAACTTGCTAAGCATGTGAAAAATCAGAGGAGAAAGTCCTTCTTCCACTATTTAAATGTCACAGCTACAAAGAGGGGAACCAGATCGTCAGCATGAGCCTTTGGATCACAGACACTCGCAACTGCATCACACCCAGCTCAGCACAGCACCCAGAAGCCAGCAGAGAGAGAAGCTGCTGTACAACACAGAAGCCTCTCACTGCCTCGCAGAACACATAAGAGCAACCAAAATAGCAGCAGACCTCACACTGCTACTTGTCACACCAAACAGGCATCTCCTTGTTTCATAAACCTTCTCCACCTACCTACTTGCCTTTTTCTTGCTCTGCTTTTGCACCTGTGTTTTTGTTGCCTCACATTGGCAGTTTGTGTTTCTACATGTTGTGATGAGGTAGGAAATAACTAGTAGAGACTGGGCAGGAGACTTCCGTAGCTCTGATAAATACCATTGCACTCTGAGCGTGGGGGACACCTCTGCTTGCTCTGCGCCTGGCACTGCATACGCTGTCAAACACTGCTGGAACAGGAGCACCTGGCACTATAGGGTCTTGACAGCCCCATTCCCAGACCGTCCTACTTGAAAGGACAGGCTTCATATGGCGTGACTCCAATTCATAGATTCATAGAATCACCAGGCTGGAAAAGACCCACCAGATCATTGAGTCCAACCATTTCTATCAATCACTAAACCATGCAGCAGCAGACCACACCAGCCTCAGAGCTGTGGAGGAGTAAGCTCTCCTGGTGTTCTACAAAGGGACATCCTGCTGTGCTGGAGAGGTTCCCAGTGCTTCAGGGAGCCATCCCAGCCCTGCACAAAGGGGCAAGGGCTCCTCTCGATGGGGGGAAGATGCTGACGATGCCTATTGCCAGGCCAGGGAGTCCTGCAGCTGGTGTGGAGCCTTGGGGCTGCATTACATGGCATAGGGAGGATTGATGGGCATATGCAGTTTCTCGTGTTTCTTGGAGGATGTGGATGCCACTGTGGCTCCATCTCGCTGGGGGGCCAGCTGGGAGATGCTTTCCCAGGCAGGGGCATAGCGGAGAGCAGATAGGACAGAGCTTTTTCCCCTTGACATTGCTTTGCATGCTTTCTTTTCTAGGAGCTGTGTGGGGGATCATTTTATTTACTATCCTCTCTGTGTGTTTCTGTCAAAACAGGCAAACAAAGATTTCATGAAACAGATGTGCAGTGCCACTGTGTGTTCTGATATCTCCTACTCAGCCTTGGACCTGGCTGCTGCTCTGAGGGACATCCGGATAGAGGATGAAAAAATTGTAGCCAAGAACCTGCAGGTAAAATTATACTTTGTCATATTTGTGAGATAAAATTATCTGTCAGGTCTTGCTGATCTCTTCCCGCTCTGCCCCCCTAATAAAATCCATCACAAACAGACTGAATATATATAGTAGTCCATCACTAGATATAAATATAAGCAGTATAGTTGGATAGTTGGGGGTTTTTTTTTGGGGGGGGGTGTTTTGTTTGTTTTCTTTTGGGGTTTTGGGGGGGTGGGTGGTTTTTTTTTAACAAAATAAATGCTTCTTCTAATCCACGTGTTATAAATAGCATTTAAAATTATTGAAGGATGATGCATGTCAGTTTTTTTGTTCATACGTCCTCCTCTGCAATTCCAAATACAGTATTTCCTTTAGCCCTTTGCTTTAGTTGCACACAAAAAAATAGTCTCTACTAATACTCTCGGGTTTTTTACATGTTTACATATTCATCTAATAGCTGAAAACAGTACGTATCCTCTCACAGATCTGGCAATAAACATTCCTGTTTGCCCTCTTCTGTTTAATATTGCCTCAGGAAATGAATGAGTGGTACAAACCCAGATTTTCTGACTTTAATCAAGCTTCCACAAAACATGCCAAGAATGTGAGACATTTCAGGAAAGGAATGGGGAAAAAGAAGTGTAAGTGGAATTGAAAACCCCTTCGAGCTTATGTTATGTCACTTCTAATGGAAGCCTTTGTTATGATTTCACTAAGTTAGGTAATGTGACAGTTGTCTGATTTTTTTCCCAATAATGGTGGCCTTTTAGGCTATATTCTACACTGAAGGAGGTGGATTGGAGGAGCTGTGACTCTGGATGTGACCCCATGTCAAACCAGTAGGAAATCCACAAATGATGTTTATCCATAAATAATGTTTATACTTGTGAAATAAAAACTCAGCAGTAAGTAGCACATATCTGAACAGAAGGATCCTGTTGTTCTTAATTGACAGTTTCAGAGGAAAAAAAATATACTTGGAGATTTTTTTTATTTGAAGCACCCTCACCAATCCCCAAGACATGCACGCAAAGAAACACTCTTGCAAAGGCCACCATTTAATATTTTTCATAGAAGACATTCAGGGGCAGAAGACATAGAAGACATTAGATGGGGCAGACTTTAGAATAATGATGGTTCAGTTTACAATATGAGGATAAATGGTAAGAGACAGAGGTGTTATTAAAACCGTCAGCTCTGTTGTGAGAACTCCTTGGCTAGGGTAGCTGGTTCAGAAAGATGCTCTCAGCCACCTCCTACCAACCTGAGCTTAAAACAATTTTTAAAAGTGGCCAGCATTCCCAAACAGTAGCTGTTTCAAAGTGTTTCCCTTTCTGGGTCACAGATATTCTGGCATTTAACCCCCACCTCCTCTCAGTAAAGCATACAGAACGGGAACATATGCAGGATGGAGTATCAAATCAGTGTTACGTTGATTTGATTTTCTTTTTTTTTTTTTTTTTTTTTTTTTTTTTATGCTCTGGTCAGCTGGAAATGCATCCTCTGCCGTGTTGGCTCAGGGTTTCCATGCAGGGATGGCCCCAGCCCTGGCGTGGGGGGCCAGATCCCGAGCAACACACCCAGTCCAGGCTAAGAAGGGGGTTAAACTGTCTCGAGAGCCACGGAGATCCACCTGCGGTCCAGTCACCGGGTGGCCTTTCACTCACGGGGGCAATGTATTCTATCCAAGGAGAACTTCCCCTCCTGGGAAGACCAAGCTCCCAGGGTGAACTGCAGCCCCCCTGAAAGGATATTTTGTGATTTGTCCCCCTTCTCTTCACCCTCATCCCATTCCCTAAAAAAAAAACAAAACCAAAAAAAAAACCAAAAAAACAAAACCAAAAAAAACCCCAATCCCAGCCCTGAGCAGGATCTCGGTTTCTCCTTTCCCTGTGTCCAGGTGCAGGGGGAAGGTGGCTCTGCCAGGAACGTCCACGGGGACACGGGGAGAAGAGGGAAGGTCTCCGAGGTGACCTGCACCTCTCAGGGACAGTTTACCTCTCTCCTGCCTCTTGGGAAACGTTCTGTTAACTAAACCTTGAGCCGTCGCGGGCGATGAGAGCGTCCTGAGGATCCAGGAGGCTGCCGCCCAGCCCAGGGCAGGAACCCCCTCTACCTGCCCCGCACCCTTGGGTGCCTCGGGGGACCCTTCCTCACCCTCAACATCTTCTGGAGAATGTGAGACTGCCCCGAAGGGTTTTGCTTTCCCCACCGCCCCAGGACTTTCCTTTCTCTCTATTTCTTCGGGTTTTTCACTCAAACCCCTGCATTTCCCCCACCGAGAGCATCTCCCGGGGCTCAGCCTCCCTCCTTCGCAAACCGGTTCTGTCGCTTTTATTGACTCGAACAAAATGAGGAACACGCGTTTCCTCGCATGACTTCTTCCCGTGGGACCTCGGGAGTCTTTTTTTTTTTTTTTTTTTTTTTTTTTTTCTGCACGACTTGGCGAAGGTACCGAAGGTAACCTTGAAGCAAGGCGGCAGGCGGGAGCAGCGGATCCTGGCCCCAGGAGAACCCCCCTTCCCGGCTAGTCCCTGGCATTACCGGAGAGAAATGAGCGGAAAACAGAGAAGCGAATTAATTAGTCGCATCCCCGTCGGGTCACGCTTGAGAGACGCTTTTCCGAGTAGAAGCTTCACTGCTGCGCTCTCTCTGCGCTAGAGAACGGTTTCTCTCCAAACCAGGAGCTCAAAGTGGGTTTTTGAAGCTACATAAGTGAAAAAATAAACCTACAGAAACGAGGAGGAAAAAAAAATAACTGCCACGTTACATATTTCTGTGTCTTTATTCCCTTAGACAGGTTTCTTGGACGTGCACGTACAGGCTGCGCACACCTTTTTCTATCCACTTGTGCGGCTCCCGAAGGGAGTTTGAGGAGTTTTCTCATCCCCAGGTTTCAACCACCAACCCCACGACCCTCCCCTGGAGCTGGTCCGGCCGGACAGAGGGATGAGGATGCTGCAGCCCCTTCCCAAAGCACCGTCCAACCCCGCGGGGGGTGCCTGAGATTTATAGGAACTGAGGGACATGGAGAGCGGGGACAATGGGGACAACGGGCACAACGGGGCGGGTGACAGCTTCAGGTGTGTCGCGAGGAAAATCCACAGAGTTTTCCCTCCTGGGAAGTCATCCTCGAGGCCTTTTTTTTTTAAAAAAAAAAAAAAATTAAAAATAAAAGAAAATAATTATTCAAATCATAGAATCATAGAATCATAGAATCATAGAATCATAGAATCATAGAACAACCAGGTTGGAAGGGACCCATCGGCTCTTCTAGTCCAACCATTCCTATCAAATAAAATAATAAATGAAAAGTCTAGTTCGGGGTCCCAGAGCAGTTTCTTTACCCGGGGGTGAGCCCTAAAGCCCCCGAGGGCTGTTCTGTTGGAAACCTCTTCTCAGCCTTAGCTGAACGTGCACACTCGATTTTTTTTTTTTTTCTTGAAATACCTCGACACACGGGTTTAAACACAACGGTGGCAAATCACCTTTCTCAGGCACAAAAACCTCTGCGATGGGCGTCAGAATTTCACTTTGAAACCGGTGACTCTGAAGCAGGAGGTAGTTTGATACTTAGAGCGCAAATGAATCCAAACTCGGTTTTGAGAACGGTTCATGACATAAATAATTTAAGAAAGTTAGCTTATTAAAAGGATAACAAGCCGTGATGGATGTATTAAAAGGTAAACAGGATTATTTTTTTTTTTCCTTTCCTAGTTTTGGAGGAGCTAACCTTTCTATAATTGAGTGCCCAAAGTGTGCCCTTATTTTTTTCCGGCATCGAGTGAGGCAGAAACTGTGAGGTTAATCTGTCTTCTCCTAAACGCGTATTTGAATATTTAGGCTGAAAGATGATGACGCTGAGGAAGCTGAGGGCAGCGCTCCACGGGCGATGGGGGAAAATACTGAATAATTTTATTTAGATTTTATTTTAATAGCGCAGACAATGACTAGAAAGAACAACACGAAACCTACAGGCTGCAACGAAAAATTATTTCTGACAGATGACACCTACAAGTTTCTTGGGTTTCATAACTCCGAAGCTGTCAAAAAATGATACGTGTTTCAATATCAGAATATGCGATGCCGACATGGAGAGAAGGAAAAGGGATGTAGTTCGTAAAGCATTTTAAGATAAATTCTACGTAACGTGGGTTTAATCTCCGTTAATCTTCTTATCTGAACTAAATACTTTCCTGTTTCGAATATCTTTACGCAGGGGAAAGAGAGAGAGAAAGGGAGAAGAAAAAAAAAAAGAAATCAAGTCACAGTAACCAGAGGAAGACCTTTCAGTTTGTCAAATTCATTAATTAGAGAGCTGCGCATACTAGAAGAAGATGCTTTCTCTTGCCCTGCTTTCCGCCCCCACCAACAATTTCACCACGAGGGGATGTTTACCAGTGTGGAACGAACAGTTTCTGATGGCTGCGGATTTGCTAAACTTCTATTTTTTACTTGCTGTTAGTCGCATCCTGAAAAGCATAAAATGGTGAAGCCCTTTAGAGCATTACAGGCGCTCATTAGGGAGGCAGCTCTCTCACAGCCCCTTCTCTTTGCTGGCAAAACCCATCTCTTTCTCCATTTACATCGTGACCAGCCAGATCTGCCCTGCTCTCTGGTGCCGCTGCACACACAGATCTTCCTTCCAGCGGCTTTTTTTATCCCTTCATATCTCTCCCTTCTGTGCCAACGATTTATTTTCCTGCCTCTCAGATCAAGTGAGATCCTAGCAGGCGAAATCCCCATCGTTTTCACCTCCCAGGTCCCGAGCCGGGGGTGGCCGCGGGACGATTTTGGGATGAGTTCCCCCGGGACCCCTCGAAGAAAACGCAGCACATTTACTCGGTGCCTAAATGATTTTTTTAGGGCTTTAGACGAGCTGAGGAGGGCACAGGGTCCTCGGGGCGAGGAGACGGGCAGCTTGGCGGGATGAGAGCTTGGGCTGAGAGCTTGGGCTGTGAGCTTGGGCTGAGAGCTTGGGCTGTGAGCTTGGGCTGAGAGCTTGGGCTGTGAGCTTGGGCTGTGAGCTTGGGCTGAGAGCTTGGGCTGTGAGCTTGGGCTGTGAGCTTGACCTGAGAGCTTGACCTGAGAGCTTGGACTGAGAGCTTGGGCTGTGAGCTCGACCTGAGAGCTTGGGCTGAGAGCTTGGGCTGTGAGCTTGGGCTGAGAGCTTGGGCTGTGAGCTTGGGATGAGAGTTTGGGCTGTGAGCTTGGGCTGAGAGCTTGGGCTGTGAGCGTGGGCTGAGAGCTTGGGCTGTGAGCTTGGGCTGTGAGCTTGGGATGAGAGTTTGGGCTGTGAACTTGGGCTGAGAGCTTGGGATGAGAGTTTGGGCTGTGAGCTTGGGCTGTGAGCTTGGGATGAGAGCTTGGGCTGTGAGCGTGGGCTGTGAGCTTGGGCTGAGAGCTTGGGCTGTGAGCTTGGGCTGTGAGCTTGGGATGAGAGTTTGGGCTGTGAGCTTGGGCTGAGAGCTTGGGCTGTGAGCGTGGGCTGTGAGCTTGGGCTGAGAGCTTGGGCTGTGAGCTTGGGCTGTGAGCTTGGGCTGAGAGCTTGGGCTGTGAGTTTGGGCTGAGAGCTTGGGCTGTGAGCTTGGATTGAGAGCTTGGGCTGAGAGCTTGGGCTGTGAGCTTGGGCTGTGAGCTTGACCTGAGAGCTTGACCTGAGAGCTTGGACTGAGAGCTTGGGCTGTGAGCTCGACCTGAGAGCTTGGGCTGAGAGCTTGGGCTGTGAGCTTGGGCTGAGAGCTTGGGCTGCTCTATCGCCGCACAATCTCGTTCCTGGGAGAGAATCAGGGTCGGGCTCGGATCTCCCAAGCTGTCAGGATAGGGAGAGGCAGTCTGAGGAAACGTGAGGAAGCGTTCAGAGAAGGCAGCTCTCACTGTATTAAAAAAAAAAAAAAAACAAAACAAAAAAAAAAAAAAAACACAACCAAAAACCAAAAAAAAACCCCAAAAAAAACCAAAAAAACCAAAAAAAAAACCAAACCAAAAACCAAAATAACCCAAAACCAACAATAACAAAGAAACAAAAAATCCAAAACCCCCCAAAACAATTAAAGCCCAGGCTGAAATAAAAAGTCGTTGCCTGCCAAGGGGCACAGGGACCGTGTGATTTCAGGGTTACAAGCACTGTCTTTACACAACCTGACTCTAGGGAGCTTGATTCAGAATTCCAGCTCCATGAACTGGATTCGTAGAGATATTTTAGGTGCTGGAGAGGGCATTAGGGAGCTAAGGACAAAAGCACCCTCTGCTTCTTCACTCTGCTGCTCCCGGAGCGCGGCAGCAGCTCGGATCCTGCTGCAGAGAAACCTTGCAGAGCTTGGCAAACACATCAGGAAAAAAAAAAAAAAATCACAGAAAGGGTCATTGGGCACTGGCAGAGGCTGCCCAGGGAGGTGGTTGAGTCACCTTCCCTGGAGGGGTTTAAAAGGCAAGTGGATGAGGTGCTGAGGGACATGGTTTGGTAATTGATGGGAATGGTTGGACTGGATGATCCAGTGGGTCCTTTCCAACCTAGTGATTCTATGATTGTAAAGGCGTCCTAGCGCCCTGGTCCGGCGGGTGTTCGGTGACCTCTGGCTGTATGTGCGGTGTAATTTTCTGTAAGTTGCTACCCTGGCTCTCAGGGGTGGCCGGAGGAAAGGCCCTTCTTCTTGCTCTCCTGTCACGAAATCCATGGGGAAAAAAAAAAAAAAAAAAAAAAAGGAACGCGTTGCCTTCGGCACACAGACTTGTTAATAAATCCATATGTCCACACAGACGAGCACACCCGAGCGCGTATGTACGGACACACTGGAAAACCCGCATCCTTCGTGCCTCGGAGGCGCCTGTGGATGCACGCGTGACACCTACGGATGCTGGAGCTCTGCCTCTGGCCCGAGGAGCAGCCCTGGCCGGCTCTCCTCCCTCTCTCCTCTCCTCTCCTCGAGGGGACACCTGTCTCCGTATCGACGAGGGAAGTCGTGTCCGAGTGGCCCCGAGGTGGCTGATCCCTCCCGGTCCAACCCCCTGCCCGGGGGGCATCTTTCTGCAGGGCAGGCGGGTCCCAACCGACTCCAAAAAACCTCATTTGCCTGGTAGTAGCGCTGGGCTGGGTAGGGAGCAACGTGTGTGTCTGTGCCTCCTGCCTCCCCTCCCTCCCTCCCTGCCCGGGAGCTTGTTCCTTAGGCTAGAAAACACCCGGGAAGTTTCCACGTGTTTGGTGGTTTTGGTTTTTTTTTTTGTTTGTTTTTTTTTTACTTTTAGTTCTTTTTTTTTTTACTTTTAGGTTTTTTTTACTTTTAGTTCTTTTTTTACTTTTAGTTTTTTTACTTTTAGTTCTTTTACTTTTAGTTCTTTTTTTTTTACTTTTAGGGTTTTTTTTACTTTTAGTTCTTTTTTTTACTTTTAGTTTATTTTTTACTTTTAGTTCTTTTTTTTTTACTTTTAGGGTTTTTTTTACTTTTAGTTCTTTTTTTTACTTTTAGTTTATTTTTTACTTTTAGTTCTTTTTTTACTTTTAGTTTTTTTTTTACTTTTAGTTCTTTTTTTTACTTTTAGGGTTTTTTTACTTTTACTTCTTTTTTTTACTTTTAGTTTATTTTTTACTTTTAGTTCTTTTTTTACTTTTAGTTTTTTAACTTTTAGTTCTTTTTTTTACTTTTAGGGGGTTTTTTACTTTTAGTTTTTTTTTTACTTTTAGTTCTTTTTTTTACTTTTAGGTTTTTTTACTTTTAGTTCTTTTTTTTACTTTTAATTTTTTTTACTTTTAGTTCTTTTTTTTACTTTTAGGTTTGTTTTTTTTTTACTTTTAGTTTTTTTTATTATTTTTACCTTTTAATTTGTCATTTTTA
Source organism: Coccyzus lansbergi (assembly GCA_033558105.1). Taxonomy (NCBI): domain Eukaryota; kingdom Metazoa; phylum Chordata; class Aves; order Cuculiformes; family Coccyzidae; genus Coccyzus; species Coccyzus lansbergi. The sequence continues at coordinate 14,891 of JAUMJK010002169.1, read as the reverse complement.
GTTTTTAGTTTTAGGGGGTTTTTTTGTTTTAGTTTTCAATGCTTGGACTAGAAGATCCGGTGGGTCCCTTCCGACCTGGTTGTTCTATGATTCTATGATTCTATGATAATTTTTAGGGTATTTTTTTTTAATTTTTACTTTTGTCTTCCCACCCCATGCGAACTCCAAGCTGGCGTTACCGTTTCTCAGTTCCTTTCTGAGCCCGAGAGCTGCGGGAGAGAGAGAACCGGGGCTCCCTCGCCTTCCAAGGCAGCTCCGGGGCCGCTCCCGATGCCCTCACCCCCTGCCCGTCGGTGTCCCCGTCGGTCACTTTCTGCCTCTCCTTTATTTCCTCAGTTTCCTATATCTCCTCGGTTTCTCCCTGAAAATCTCCCTCAATCCCCCTTTTCCAAGGAGGAGTGTCCAGGCGGGTGGAAGTCCGAGCACAATGAAACCTGAGAATTTCTGTCACTCCCCGCATATGGCCCGAAGTGCTTTAATCCCAATTAGGGGCGGCTGACACACGGTCCTATTCATCCCAATCAGCCCTTGAATACATTTGCCTAGAAATGAACTTCACAAATAGCCCCGGCGCTAAATGTGCCCAACAGCAAGGAAAATCGGATTGAGGCCGGGGCTCATTCTGAGGCGACGGAGGGAGAAAAGGTATGAATTTATAAGGTACAGCGAAACATCGCGATTCAGCGACAAGTTTGCCGACTTTTCTTTGCACCCTGTCAACCGAAAGAAGCGGGAGATGCGGACTCGGGGGGGGGGGGGGGGGGAGGTGGGCTGCGGGAGGGGAAGGAGCCGGTTAAAAGGCAACTTTAGACAGACTTTGAATACTTTATGCGACAAGTTGCGCCTCCGATTGAAGCCGATCTAAAAAGGGGAGGGGGGGGGGTTAAAAAAAAAAAAAAAATCTCAGCCCCTACGCCGGAATTTTTAATGAGGGCGAAACGTGTTTGAATCCGATCCGGGCTGAGGCTCGCGACTCACAATGCAGATGCCAAATCGAGCCTCCTGTCATCTGCCCGGGTTCCCATAGAACCGGGGTTTGTATTCAAAAGCTGCTTTAATATCCCACCCGCATCTCGTCTGCACCGCACAGCTGGTTGGGGGCGTCGGGAACGGGAACCGGGAACCGGGAACCGGGAACAGGCCCCGGGAACCGGCACCGGCAGCGGGGAGAGGGGGGGGGGGGGGAAGGGACAGAAAGGAGGAGAGGGAGGGAAAGGGAGGGGGGAGAAGAGAGAAAGCGAGAGAAATCGAGATGGGGTGGGTTGAAAATAAAATGGCAAAGATGGGAAGGGAAAGGGAAAGAAGGGAAAGGGAAAGGAGGGAAGGGGAAAGAAGGGAAGGGGAAAGAAGGGAAAAGAGGGAAAGGGAAAGGAGGGAAGGGGAAAGAAGGGAAAGGGAAAGGAGGGAAAGGGAAAGGAGGGAAGGGGAAAGGAGGGAAGGGGAAAGAAGAAAAGGGGAAAGGAGGGAAAGGAGGGAAGGGGAAAGGAGGGAAGGGGAAAGGAGGGAAAGGGAAAGGAGGGAAAGGGAAAGGAGGGAAGGGGAAAGGAGGGAAGGGGAAAGGAGGGAAGGGGAAAGGAGGGAAAGGAGGGAAAGGGAAAGGAGGGAAGGGGAAAGGAGGGAAGGGGAAAGGAGGGAAAGGGAAAGGAGGGAAAGGGAAAGGAGGGAAAGGGAAAGGAGGGAAAGGGAAAGTAGGGAAGGGGAAAGGAGGGAAGGGGAAAGGAGGGAAGGGGAAAGGAGGGAAAGGGAAAGGAGGGAAAGGAGGGAAGGGGAAAGGAGGGAAGGGGAAAGAAGGGAAAGGGAAAGGAGGGAAGGGGAAAGGAGGGAAGGGGAAAGGAGGGAAGGGGAAAGGAGGGAAGGGGAAAGGAGGGAAAGGGAAAGAAGGGAAGGGGAAAGGAGGGAAGGGGAAAGGAGGGAAAGCGAAAGGAGGGAAAGGGAAAGGAGGGAAAGGAGGGAAGGGGAAAGGAGGGAAAGGGAAAGGAGGGAAAGGGAAAGAAGGGAAGGGGAAAGGAGGGAAAGGGAAAGAAGGGAAGGGGAAAGGAGGGAAGGGGAAAGGAGGGAAGGGGAAAGGAGGGAAGGGGAAAGGAGGAAAGGGGAAAGGAGGGAAGGGGAAAGGAGGGAAGGGGAAAGGAGGGAAAGGGAAAGGAGGGAAAGGGAAAGAAGGGAAAGGAGGGAAGGGGAAAGGAGGGAAGGGAAGGGGAAAGAAGGGAAGGGAAGGGAAAGGGAAGGGAAAGGAAGGGAAGGGAAGTTTCACGTTCCAGGGTCTCAGCAAGGCCCCTCACAGCCCAGCCCCTGTGGGGAGCCCCAGTGCCGGCTCGGGTAGGACGGGGAACCCCGAGATCCCGTCCCGCACTCCGAGCAGGGGCTGCTCGGGGGCGGGGGGAGGCAGAGTGACCAGGTGACCCCGGGAGGGTCCGGTGGGCTGCCCAGCCGGGGTATGTCCTGCCGAATGACCTTGCTGCCCTTGGCTGGAGCCTCCGCTCTCCGCGGCACAAAGAGCCGGGGCCCGTCCGCAGGCATTCAGGCTGCTCTGAATGTGCCGTTGAACCTTCCCTGCGCCGGAGCGGTTCGACGGCTTGAATGGAGCTCCCTGGTGGGACATTGCTCGCCGCCACCGTGCCTCTTCGGATGACCGTTGTTCCTTAGCATTCATGCCTCATTACGGGGCAACCCGTTAATTCGGGGGGAGCGCTGTGCCAGGGCGCCGCTCAGGGGCACCGCCAGTTCAGCTTCGGGCATCACTAAGGGCCGCCGAGGAAAAGAACCTTCCCCGCATCCCTGGGCAAAACCCATCTCGCTTTAACGGTGCCTCTAGTAGCCCGGTCTAAGCCTATAAAGGACGATAGTGGAATGTTTTGATTGAGTCTAAACATTGTCTTTGAATAAAGCTGAAACCATGTAATTAATGTGTCTTTTTAATAAGGGACAATACGGCCGTTCAAGCTATTTAATTTCATTTAATTTTCCATCCCATTTGCTCCAAAGGCTGCTTTTACTTTTAACACCCGGCCTTTCATGCCGCATCTTGCTCCAGTGGGCACATTAGATCGGTTTCACCCTTCCTTTTTAGGGAAGGAGAAATAAAAGAAAATGTGGTTCCTTTCCTCTTTTGTGGACAATTTATTTCACTTGGGGAACTTCAACTTTGAGCCACAGGACAGAATAAAAATCGGAGAACTGGTGTGAATGCTTCCAGAGCAAGGGCTTTTCTTTTCTGAGTGGCTGGGAACCAGCCACAATCGGGCTATATTAATAAATAACTTTCCTCACAGTCGGCCTTTACATGGTCCTATTGATAAAATTGTTCGCGTGTCGTTCACGCTTTTTTGACTCATTAAGGGCCGGGGGGGGAGCGGCTCCCGAGGCGGAGCGGTCGGTACCTTGGGCTCTCCAAAGCTCCCTCTACCTCTGCAGCAGCTCCCGGTATTCATAGAATCACAGAACAACCAGGTTGGAAGGAACCCATCGGATCTTCTAGTCCAACCATAACCATTCCAACCCGGTCTCATCCTCGAATGGCCAGGCCAGAGGTTACAGGGACACGTTCATGGCTTAAATTTATTGCCCTCAACTTCTTGTTTATCCTCCCCCCCCCCCCCCCCCCCCCCCTTTTCTGATCAAAAGGGTCACCTTCAGTTCCCCACATCCTCTCCCCCTTTTCTCGCCCCAGACGAAGTGAAAAAAGTAAAACACACATCCACCCCCCCCCCCACCCCCAACTCCTGGAATCATAGAATCATAGAATGATAGAACAACCAGGTTGCAAGGGACCCATCAGATCTTCTAGTCCAACCATTCCTATCAAAGGTGGTCCCTGTGGTTGCGACCCGGAGAGTTGTCATCGATGATCATCGATGAGGATGAGAGGTTTTATCTGTCGTGCTCCTCTGGCTGCGGCATCACTGAGGATGCAGCTCGCGGGGTGGCAGCTCCCGGTCCCACAGAGTATCTTTGCGACCGACAGCTCAGAATCGCGAGAGCCGAGGCCACGGGGATGGGCACGGGGACTCTCGTCCCCGTGCCCATCCCCGTGGCCTCGGCTCTCGCGGAAACCTCAGCATGTCTCTTTCCATGGACAACGTTTCATAAAATCATAGAACAACCAGGTTGGAAGGGACCCATCGGATCTTCTAGTCCAACCATTCCTATCAAGCACTAACCCGTGTCCCTCAGCACCTCGTCTAGCTGTGCCTTAAACACCTCCAGGGAAGGTGAATCAACCACCTCCCTGGGCAGCCTATTCCAATGCCCAATCACCCTTTCTGTCAAAAACTTCCTCCTAATCTCCAGCCTAAATCTCCCCTGGCGGAGCTTGAGGCCATTCCCTCTTGTCCTGTCCCCTGGCACTTGGGAGAAGAGCCCAGCTCCCTCCTCTCTACAACCTCCCTTCAGTTAGTTGTGGAGAGTAATGAGGTCTCCTCTCAGCCTCCTCTTCTCCAGTCTAAACGAAAAAGTGGAAAACTGAATTTGTTACTGAGTTCTTTGGTCTAATAGATACGTTTGAATTGTTGCATATATGTAAAAAAACAGCCGCACACCTTTCCTTTCCAGCCTCTGGAAAATTCTTGGGATATTTACCGAGCCTGACTTATAAACTGGCTTAATCCTAGCATCTCGTTGTACCTTAATTAAAATATTTATGCGAGGAGGAGGATCATAGACTCACTCTGTTCAACTAGCTTCATTCTGGATTTATTTAGAGCCGCTTTGTGTAGGTTCCACCTCATAGAATCATAGAACCACAGAACAACCAGGTTGGAAGGGACCCATCGGATCTTCTAGTCCAACCATTCCTATCTAACACTAAACCAAGTCCCTCAAGACCTCACCCACCCGTGCCTTAAACACCTCCAGGGAAGGGGAATCAACCACCTCCCTGGGCAGCCTAAAAACCTCAGAAAACAGTCTCGGTGCGAGAGATTTTGCGTCTGAGAGAGGAACCTGTGGATGTATTAGGCGAGGAATCCAGCTGTTGGCTGGACATCTGTGTTATTTGCTGGCCCTGTCTCTGTTTCCCGATGACCTGTATGTCTCTATCTCCTCCCGTCTCTATTTCCTAAGCCACGAACTACAGGCACAGCTTCCCCAGCGCTCGCAGACGCAGTCGTTTGCGTTTTACGGGGGCTACAGCGGCTCATATTTTGCGCTATTCGTCCTTCTTAAGGATCAAAGCTCTTCTTGAACCGATTACTGGCCTGAAACCAACTCACTGAAATGGTAATATGGTCGTTCTCTTTTTTTTTTTTTTTTTTTTTTTTTTAAAAAAAAAAAAAGAACGACCATATTACCATTTCAGTGGGTTGGTTTAAAAAAAAAAGTGTAGGTATTTTCTGGTGTTTTCCCATCAAGTACCTGCCCAATTTCTGTATGGCACACGCCAGGAATCAATAGAAGTTAACAAGTCCTCAAAACATTCCCCATCTCTTTGTTTAATCTCCTTTACAATAAAGCCGAGGGGAGAGAATTAAAAATCTTTGAAGTATATTAAGCCTCAAAGGGCTCAGCCAAGTAGACTTAAAATAGTCACTTATTTTCCAAAACCGGTTTGTCGGGGGACAATGAAAGGAAGCAAAATTTATGGAGAAATTATACAGCGGATTTGTCACTTAAAATATCGTAACTGTCTCGGGGACAATACCCCATGCTGAGGATTAATGGTCCCTCCAGACCTTTGATTCACCAGCGCCTTTTCTTTGCCCTTGACAAATTGGATTTTTAGGAATGGGAAGGTCGCCCGGCCCATTGTCCGCCAGCCATTCACCCGGCCTCATTATGCGGGAGGCTGAGGGAAAGGCTCCATGTGACCCTCTCGGACGGGACTCGGCAGCTGCTCGAGGAGCCCGACTCTCTCACCGAAGCCCCAGAGCGTCCCCCGGCCGAGGGGGGACCCCTCCTGCCGGCCGCCCTTGAAAAGCCGGCGCCCCCCGCTCGGCCGCGTCACTCCGCGGGCGGAGAGAGCCTCCGCTCGGCCTCCCGCCGACCCCCTTTAAGTAGTCGGGGTTCCCGAGCGCTCCCAGCCACAGGCAGCCATGCAAACCGGCAGGGCTGCGGCCACCAGCGTCAGCGCCGAGAGCTGCATCCCGGCCGGGATGCGCCTGGGACCCGTGCCGGGCGGCTTCAAGCTGGGCAAGTACCTGTCCGACCGCCGGGAGCCGGGACCCAAGAAAAAGGTATTTCCCTACCGTCTCTCCCGCACCCACGGACCTCGCTTTTATTTCTTTTTTTTTTGGTTTTTTTTTTTTTTTTTTTTTTTTCGTTGACTCGGCTCGGGAGAAAAGGCTGTTCTTTTCCCACTCTCTCCCTTCGATCCTCCCTTCTTAAGAGTGAGCCGGGAGAAGCGTTTCCAGAGCGTCCCGAGGTGTCTCCTGGCGGCTTTGCCGGGAAGCCCTGCCCGACCGTGCCCTCTCCCCCGTCCCCGGCAGGGACACGAGCTTTCGCAGCCCCCGCGTTTGTCCTGGGAAGGGGTGGATGCACCGATTCGTTTTCTCCCTCTCCCCTTTCGCAGCCCCGTCCCCAGCAGGGTCACCGGCTTTCGCAGCCCCCGCGTTTGTCCGGGGAAGGGACGGATGCGCCCATTCGTTTCTCCCTTTCCGCGGCTCCCCCGGTTCGGCCTCCCTGCCAAGCTCCGGGACGAGCTCCGACCCCCGAAGCCGCCCCCGGGATGATGGGGTGATGGGGACCCGGCCACCCGCCCCGGGGTCACCCGCTGACCAGGCCGGGAAGGAACGAGGAGGAATAGAATCATAGAATCATAGAATCATAGAACAACCAGGTTGAAAGGGACCCATCGGATCATCCAGTCCAACCATTCCTATCGAACACTAAACCAAGTCCCTCAAGACCTCACCCACCCGCGCCTTAAACACCTCCAGGGAAGGTGAATCCAAGGAAGAGGCGAAGGGCGGTCGCGCCGTCCATTAGGCTCCGAGGGGACGGGCTCCCTCCTTCCACCCCCCGGGCAGCCGCGGCTCACGCGTTCCGCTCGGATTTTTTAATGCCCTTTAATTGTTTTTAAACGCTCTGCCAGCCCTCTCAAATTTATTTCTCATCTGGCTCCCTTGGTTTCTCGCTTTAGACGGCTTTGTTCGGGTGACTTTTATTGCACGGTCATTCAGGGAACGGGCACTTCATTTTCCCTTTGTATGGGCGAGCAGATTATGAAGTATGGGGCTACAGAGACTTTGTAGCTAAGCAGAACCCTCTCCTCCCCTTTCTCCCCCTCCCAAGTCTCCCGACAAGTAGTGGAGGTAGCAATTGTTTCATAGAATCATAGAACATAGAATCACAGAATCACAGAATCATAGAATCCTAGAACAACCAGGTTGGAAGGGACCCATCGGATCTTCTAGTCCAACCATTCCTATCAAACGCAACGGTTTCGCACGGATCCAGAGGCTGCACAAACCCTTCCCAAACCTAACGCGTTATCTGGGCGTTTAATATAGTGTTAAGCTAAACGCAGCAGGTGCGACAGGACGAGGTGCGTTTGGGGCAGTGCGACGAAAGGGGAAAAAAAAAAAAAAAAAAAAAGAAAAACAAAAATCCTGTTTCCCCTGGCAATGCTGCAGGTCCCCGCCGGGTCAGGGCTCTTCCATCCTCACCCTTGAAGAGCTTCAGCCTGCTCCAGGGCGGCCACAGCTCTCCCGAGGCTCCTGCGAGTCGAGGAAGATCCAATTCCCAGGTGGGAAGGATGGAAGAACCAAGTCTGCGGCACAAGGAGATGCTCTCGGCGCTGCCTCCGATGCCCGGGGTGGAAAATCAGGCTGGGCAGGGCAGAGGGGGCAGGCTGGGCAGGGCAGAGGGGGCAGGCAGGCAGGGGACCAGGGGGACAGGTGAGCTTTTTGCTTTCTCTCTGTTTCACCTCGCGTGGGAGTGAGAGCGGTGCCGCCTGTCTTCCAGGTGCGGATGGTGAGAGGGGAATTAGTGGACGAAGCCGGGAGCTCCGCTCTGGAGTGGATAGGGTTAATCCGGGCCGCCCGAAACTCCCAAGAGCAGACCCTGGAGGCCGTCGCGGATCTGCCGGGAGGACAGGTAAACCCGCCGGCGGCTCCGGGCCGGCCCGGCTTTCCCTAACCCGCCTCCCCTCTCAAGCCTCCTGAAGGAGTTTCCTTTCTCCCTCTCCCAGATTTTCTACCGGGCGCTGCGAGATGTCCAGCCGGGAGAGGAGCTCACCGTCTGGTACTCCAACCCCCTGGCGCAGTGGTTTGACATCCCTGTCACCGCCACCCCGACCCACGACGAGAAAGGTACCGAATTCAAACGAAAACAACCCAACCCCCCCCCCCCCCCTCTTTAACCCGCATCCTCGACGTGAGCTCTGGCTGCTTCCAATCCGCACTCCCAGGAAAATTAATGCCAGCACAGCCGCGGTGCCTTTTGACCCCCCCCCCTACCCCTTTAAACCGAGTCTCCATCTGCTGATATTTAAAGGGTGATCTATTAACTCGGTGGAGTATGGCAAAGGGCCTCGAGTCGTCATTGGCACAATTTAATGATCTTTTGATAGGCAAATGGCATTTCTGTGAAACGACGTTTAGCGTTGTTATGCGAGACGGCGACTGGGCTTCAAAATACGTTTGGCCTCGAGCTTCAGACCCTCTTTTTTCAGGTTGTTTTGTCGGGTGGATTCACGTAGCGAATTTACAGGGAGTGCCCAGTACCCGTTTCGACTTTCAGTCGAAACGGGTACTGGGCACTCCCTGTAAATTCGGACGAGTTAGGTAAAATAATAAGTCGTATTTAAATCGTACTCAGATATGGCTATCGGAGGATATAGAATCATAGAGCAACCAGGTTGGAAGGGACCCATCGGATCTTCTAGTCCAACCATTCCTATCAAAATATGGGGAAGACACCCGTCTAGGACCTCTGGGTTCAATCTTCAGGCTGATCTTAGCTGGAATCACAAAAACCATGAGGCGGACGAGCCCCTCCTCGCACTAAAACTATACTCGGAAAAGAAGATTTTTTTTTTTTTTTTTTTTTGGTCGCATCTCTGTGCCCCCCTCCTCGAAAAAAAAAAAAAGAACTCCGGAGAAGTTTCTGCAGCAGGAGGGAGGACACGGGGCTGGGTTGCCCCCCCCTCCCAGACCCAGCAGCCTTCGCCTCTGGATGGGAGAGCAGGGAGAAGAAGCTCAGGTCTGCGAGAGGCACCCAACGTGCGGCTTTTCACAGAATCACAGAATCACGGAACAACCAGGTTGAAAGGGACCCATCGGATCTTCTAGTCCAACCATTCCTATCTAACACTAAACCAAGTCCCTCAATACCTCATCCACCCGTGCCTTAAACACCTACAGGGAAGGTGACTCAACCACCTCCCTGGGCAGCCTATTCCAATTTCCCTCCTCCCGTCGAAGTGAAGCTTAACTGACTGAAGCTTAGCTTAGACTGACCCTGCGGACCTGCTGAGCCTCCGGCCTCACACTTTCGAGGCTAATTAACACGGACTCAAGTGCGCCGAGATGCCGAAGCGCTCTTCTTTTAAGGATAATACACCGTGAAAAAAAAAAAAAAAGAGGGAAAAAAAAAAAAAAAATGAGTCCACGAGAGGGTGGAAGAAACTCAGAGACTTTTTTTTTTTTCTTTTAAGAAAAGAAACCCGAAACTTTGGAAATCGTCTGTGTTTGATCCCATGTGCTTTGGTCGATTTTTTTCTCGATGAGAAAAGAGGGGTTTCTTCGTAGCTTCCATCGCTGTTGGACTGGAGCCGCGCAGGGAGAAACCCGGTGATGCTCGGGAGGCAGCAGGTCCCTCAGAGGAGGATGGAGGAACTCGGAGGGACAGTGGCCCCTGTCTCCCTCTCCCGTTTCCCGACGCGAGGCGGTAGGATGGCGGCTCCCGCCTTCCTCGACGGGGCGAACCCTGCATCCAGCACCTTCCCGGCGGCGACATGGCGTAGGCGACGGGACACATGCGGCAGCGCTGGATCCTTCCCCACCGGTCCGTGGACGCCACCAGCCCCATCGCTGCATCGCACCCTCCTCCAGGACACCCCCATCGTCCGCCCCGACGGGACCCCCAGAACCTGAGGAGCTGGAAGTGCAAACCTCGGGAGTGAGAGTCTGCCCAGTCTGGGGGAACCGGGGGGTCCGAACCCCCTGGGCGGTGCGAAGTGACTGGGAGGAACAAGAAGGACAGAGGGAAGCGTGGAGAGAGGAAAAAAAGAGAGAGGAAAGAGAAGGGAGAGGGGGAGGGTCGGATGAAAGAAGGAGAGAGTTAGGAAGAAAGATAGACCAGGAAAGATAGAAAAGGAAAGAGGAAGGAAAGATAGAAAAGGAAAGAGGAAGGAAAGATAGAAAAGAAAGAGGAAGGAAGGAAAGATAGAAAAGAAAGAGGAAGGAAGGAAAGATAGAAAAGGAAAGAGGGAGGAAGGAAGGAAGGAAGGAAGGAAGGAAGGAAGGAAGGAAGGAAGGAAGGGAGGGAGGGAGGGAGGGAGGGAGGGAGGGAGGGAGGGAAAGAGAAAAAAAGACTAAAAGCGTGAAGGGGGAGAGAGTCAGAAAGAAGGAAAGCAGGAAAGATAAAGATAAAAAGATAAAAAGATAAAAAAGATAAAAAGATAAAAAAGATAAAAAGATAAAAAGATAAAAAATTAAAAAAGATAAAAAAGATAAAAAGATAAAAAGATAAAAAGATGAAAAGATAAAGATAAAGATAAAGATAAAGATAAAGATAAAGATAAAGATAAAGATAAAGATAAAGATAAAGATAAAGATAAAGATAAAGATAAAGATAAAGATAAAGATAAAGATAAAGATAAAGAAAAAGATAGAGAACAAGAAAAAGAAAAAGATAGAGAAAAAGAAAAAAAAAAGAAAAAGAAAAAAAAAGAAAAAGAAAAAGAAAAAGAAAAAGAAAAAGAAAAAGAAAAAGAAAAAGAAAAAGAAAAAGAAAAAGAAAAAAAGAAAAAGATGCCCAGGCAAACAGCGTTTCACCGTCGGGGCTAGGGAGATGCTCCTCCTTGGGAGAACATCCCTGGCAGGGCCAGGAGGGCCAGAGCGAAGCCTGTCCCCTCCGCGGGCAGTAGCTACAGCGGCGGCCACCTAGGTCTGTTCCGCTTGAGAGAAGCCGAAATGTTTAGGGAGCGGGGCACAAAGGGCATTGTCCTCTGAAAGGGAACGATTACATATGGCCCATACATATCGGATATTGTCTCGCCGAGTAATGAGGGGCTCACGATCATTAGATTGGCCTTTGTTCGGCGCAGCCGACTCCCTGACATACGCCGCCTTCCCCCGCAAACGCCAACAGATGGGCCCCCGACACACTCGCGGCGGCAGCTGCTCCCCCCGCGGCGCCCCGACCGCGCACAGCCCGCACCGCACCGCACCGCGGCTCCCCGGGGGCGCGGGGATGCGCGGAGATGCGCGGAGAGGCTTGGGGGATGCGCGGGATGCACGGGGATGCACAAGGATGCGCAGGGAGGCACGGGGGAGGGTCAGGGATGCGCGGGATGCACGGGGAGAGGGACCTGGGGGTGTTGGTCGACAGCCGACTGAACATGAGCCAGCAGTGTGCCCAGGTGGCCAAGAAGGCCAATGGCATCCTGGCTTGTATCAGAAACCGTGTGCCCAGCAGGTCCAGGGAGGTGATTCTCCCTCTGGACTCAGCACTGGTGAGGCCACTCCTTGAATCCTGTGTGCAGTTGTGGGCCCCTCACCACAAGAAGGATGTTGAGGCTCTGGAGAGAGTCCAGAGAAGAGTAATGAAGCTGGTGAAGGGGCTGGAGAACAGGCCCTATGAGGAGTGGCTGAGAGAGCTGGGGTTATTTAGCCTGGAGAAGAGGAGGCTGAGAGGAGACCTCATTGCTCTCTACAACTACCTGAAAGGAGGTTGTAGAGAGGAGGGAGCTGGGCTCTTCTCCCAAGTGACAGGGGACAGGACAAGAGGGAATGGCCTCAAGCTCCGCCAGGGGAGATTTAGGTTGGAGATTAGGAGGAAGTTTTTGACAGAAAGGGTGATTGGGCATTGGAATAGGCTGCCCAGGGAGGTGGTTGATTCACCTTCCCTGGAGGTGTTTAAGGCACAGGTGGACGAGGTCTTGAGGGACTTGGTTTAGTGTTAGATAGGAATGGTTGGACGTGAAGATCCGATGGGTCCCTTCCAACCTGGTTGTTCTGTGATTCTGTGGGATGCGCAGGGAGGCTCGGGGAGGCCGGGGGATGCGCGGCCGCGGCTGACGGGCCCCTCCGCTTGCTTTGCCAGGGGAGGAGCGCTACATCTGCTGGTACTGCTGGAGGACCTTCAAGTACCCCAACAGCCTCAAGGCCCACGTGCACTTCCACTGCGCGCTGAGCCACGGGCGGCCCTTCCTGCCGCACGAGCTCGGCCGCCCCTCCGCCGCCGCCTTCGCGCTCCCGCCCAAGGAGCCGCGCGGCCCCCGGGAGGCCGTCAAGCGCGAGGCCGCCGCCGCCTCCCCGCCGCCGCCGGGCAAAGCGGGTCCGCCCCGTCGGTCCGCGGGCAAGGAGGAGCAGGAGCGCGCCCTGGACATGAGCGTGGGGGCTTCCCGCGGGCTGCCGGGGCTGGCGCTGTGCCCCGGGCCGCGCTCGGCCTTCCGCCCCGCGGGGCCGCTGCGGGACGAGGCGCGGGGGGCGCTCGGCTTCCCGAAGCCGCCGCCGGGGCCCAAGGCGGGGCGCGCGGCCGCCGAGGCGCCGCCCAAGTGCGGGGCGCTGCCGGCCGAGGCCCAGGCGGGGCTGGCGTGCGGCGCGGGGCCGCGGGCCTTCCCGCTGCTGTCGCCGCTGGAGGAGGCCTCGGCTTTCCGGCACGTGGAGCGGGGCCCGCCCGCCCCTCCGCCGCCGCCGCCGCCGCCGCCGCCGCCGCCCGCCCGCTACCCGCCGCTGCCCGGCGCGCTGGAGCGGTTCGCGCTGCCGCCCTTCGAGGGTCTGAAGGCGTACGGCGGCGAGTGCGGGCTGCCCGTCCTGCCGCTCACCGTCTACGGCGGGGAGCTGCTCTACGGCGCCGCCGCCCCCTACTACCCGCTGAAGCTGCACCTGGGCGGGCTCCTCAAGTACCCCGAGGCGGTGCCGTACTTCGGGGCCCCGGCGGGCGGGCTGCACGCCGCCGAGCTGGGCTCGCTGGCCGGCATCGACCGCGAGATCGCCATGCACACCCGGCAGCTGTCGGAGCTGGCGGCCGAGAAGGGGCGCGGGCGGCTGGAGGCGCTGCCGGCGGCCGGGGCGGCGGGGGCCAAGCCCAAGGCCGGCCACCTCTGCCTCTACTGCGGGAAGCTCTACTCCCGCAAGTACGGGCTGAAGATCCACATGCGGACTCACACGGGCTACAAGCCGCTCAAGTGCAAGGTGTGCCTGCGGCCCTTCGGCGACCCCAGCAACCTCAACAAGCACATCCGCCTGCACGCCGAGGGCAACACGCCCTATCGCTGCGAGCACTGCGGGAAGGTGCTGGTGCGGCGCCGCGACCTCGAGCGCCACGTCAAGTCCCGCCACCCGGGGCAGAGCCTCGGCAAGGCGGCCGACGACAAGAGTGACTCTGGCTACCCTCGCGCCGACCAAAAGACTGACAACGACAGCGACGTGGACGTCTGCTTCACCGACGACCCGAGCGACGCCGAGAGCGGCGGCCGGACCCGCGAGCAGTGATGCCGCCGCCCGTCCCGCGGCATCCCCCGAGGGCTCCCCTCCCCCCCACCCCCCTCCCCGGGTCTGCGGGGGCTGGGGGGGGGGGGGGGGGGGCTCTGCCGGGCTCCCTCGGGGACGGCGGGGACCGGGCGACACCCAGGCGGGCCCGGGGGTCGCACGGCGCAGGCACCGCTCCCCGCCTTTCAGTGGCCACAGAATTTTTATTGTCGAGGATATTGTGCCTTTCGGAAATGATTTTTTTTTTTTTTTTTTTTTTTTTTTCCGCTCTGCGCTCTCCCGGCACTCGTTCCGGCGGCCCCAGCCCGCGGACCCGCATCTACACCTTCGCTGGAGGTGTTTAAGGCACTGGGTGGATGAGGTCTTGGGGGACCTGGTTTAGTGTTTGATAGGAATGGTTGGACTAGCAGATCCGATGGGTCCCTTCCAACCTGGTTGTTCCGTGATTCTATGATTCTATGATCTGACCCCGCAGGGTCCCCACACAGCAATACCAGCAGCTTTTGGGAAAGCCAGAAAGAAAGAAAGAAAGGGGGGGAAAAATTAAAAAAAAAAAAAAAAAAATAAAGGCATCAAAAAGCTACACTTGCAGCACTGAAGAGGTTCGCGTAGAACAGGTGCACCATTTGATCAAGTTGCAATTATTTATAGCAGATAATATTTGAATAACAAATGTAAAATAAATATTGAAAAGCATGGATCTAAAAGCACGCACTATATAATTTTAAAGGAAATACACTCTCTGTTTGGTAGAATACAAATGTGGTGTATGTATGTTTTCTAATGAATGATGTACAGTGGATAACAGTATTTTGGTCTTGGTACCAGTTTGTCATGCTATCTTGTTTTTTTTTTCTTTTCTTTTTTCTTTATTTTTTTCTCTCTCTCTTTTTTTTTTTTTTTTTTTTAAATAAAGTTACTGACAAACTCCCTGTTTGTCTAGTTGTTCCCTCATGTGCTGTCATCAGGATCTCATTTTTCTCCACACGCTTCTCATGGCCCAGATCCCACTGTGTTCAGTGTCTTTGGGTCAAGTTCTGAAGAATTTGCCCCCGAATATTTCGCCTGAGTATTCTCTTTTGCTCACTCAAAAAAAAAAAAAATCAAACCAAAAAAAAAAAAAATCAAACCCCAAACCAGCAACCCCCAGATAAAATCCAATATGTTCTTCACTGTTCTTATGTTCTTACAGCTTTTAGAATTCTTTCTTTCTTTCTTTCTTTCTTTCTTTCTTTCTTTCTTTCTTTCTTTCTTTCTTTCTTTCTTTCTTTCTTTCTTTCTTTCTTTCTTTCTTTCTTT
>JAUMJK010002168.1:0-41109 GCA_033558105.1 Coccyzus lansbergi | reverse complement strand
GGAAAAAGAGCCAAATTGGCTCCAATTGGAGCCAAAAACCAGCCAATTTGGCTCAAATTTGAGGGAAAAACCAGCCAATTTGGCTCCAGTCTGAGGGAAAACAGCAAGTTTGACCCCAGCTTGAGGGGAAAAAGAGTAAATTCGGCTTCGTTTTCGGTGGATAAAGCACCGAATTCCTGCTTCGATGATAAAACATGTAGTTTGGAGGCAAAAGGTACAAATTGGAGGTTTAAAGGAGATGAAATCAGGACAAGTTTTGGGGTTTAAAGGATGAGAATTTGGATTCTGTTCCCGGGGAGAAGTGAAGGAGGTTTGGGGCAAATTTAAGGAGAGAAAAAGGTGAATTTGGAGCTGGTTTTGGGGGAAGAAAGTGAGAAATTGAGACCTAGAAGGGGATAAACGTTGACTCTGTTTGGCAGGAAAAAGGCGGCGAAGTTGAAGTGAATTTAAAGAGAAAAAAAATAGAGAAAAATCGGAAGAAATTGTGAAGAAAATCGAGTCAAGTTTGGATCCAGTTTGGGGGAAAAAAAAGAGAGGAAAATCAGGCAACACTTTGGGATTAAAAGAGAGAAATTTAGGTGACATTTGGGGAAAAAAGAATGAAATTTTGAGCTGGTTTTGAAGTCAAACAAACTCAATTCAGAGCCAGTTGTGGGAAGGAAACAAGAGCACAATTTGAAGGACAAACGAGCTAAATTTGAGCTAAATTCTGTGGGAAAAAAGGGGAAATTTTGATCCGGTTTGGGGGAAAAAGAGGAGAAATTCAGAGCCAGTTTGGGGGGAAAACAGGACACGATTCGGGGCCAAAAGGAGGGAAATTGGAGCTGAATTTTGCGAAGAATGAGGGGAAATTGGAGCTGAGTTTGCACTAAGCTTCAGCTGAATTTGAGCCGAATTTGAACTAGATTTGAGCTAAGTCTGAGCTGAATTTGAGCTACGTTTGGGCTGAGTCTGGGCCGAGTTCGAACTAAGTTTGGGCTGAGAGTTTGGGCTGAACCTGAGCTGAATTTGAGCTGAGCTTGAGCTGAATTTGAGGTGAACTTGAGCTAAGTTTGAGGTGAACTTGAGCTAAGTTTGAGGTGAACTTGAGCTAAGTTTGGGCTAAAAGTTTGGGCTAAAAGTTTGGGCTAAAAGTTTGGGCTAAAAGTTTGGGCTGAGTTTCAGCTGAATTTGAGGTGAATTTGAGCCGAGTTTGAGCTGAATTTCAGCGAAATTTGAGCTAAGTTTGAGCTGAATTTCAGCGAAATTTGAGCTGAGCTTGAGCTGAATTTGAGCTCAACTTGAGCTAAGTTTGAGGTGAAGTTCAGCTAAGTTTGAGCTGAGTTTGAGCTGATTTTGAGCTACGTTTGAGCCGAGTTCGGGCCAAGTTTGGGCTAAAAAGTTTGAGGTGAATTTGAGCTAAGTTTGAGCTGAATTTCAGCGAAATTTGAGCTAAGTTTGAGCTGAATTTGGGCTAAATTTCAGGAAAAAAGAAGCAAATTTGGATCCGTTTGTGGGATAAACCAAACCAACTTCGGGCTTCGGTTCCTCAGAGCCCAGACCCTGATCGGGGACTGGATTTTGGGCTCCCAGGGGTAGGATTTCGGGTTCCCCCCCTGGTGGTGTGTGTAGATTTTTAACCC
Organism: Coccyzus lansbergi; assembly: GCA_033558105.1. Lineage (NCBI taxonomy): Eukaryota > Metazoa > Chordata > Aves > Cuculiformes > Coccyzidae > Coccyzus > Coccyzus lansbergi. Next base: position 39,487 of record JAUMJK010002168.1, on the reverse strand, counting down.
CTCGCTCACCTCCTCCTGTGCCGTCGAACTCCAACTCGCGCTGCAGGGTCAGGGCCTCGCGCCGCAGCTCGGGAGGCAGAGGGCGATTCTCTGGGGGGGAAAAAACACGAAAATTTAGGGGGGTCCTAACCCAAGGATCTGCCCAATACCCCCCAGATCTGCCCCATAACCCCCGGATCATAGAATCATAGAACCACCAGGTTGGAAGAGACCCAGTGGATCATGGAGTCCAACCCTTCCCATGAATCTCTAACCCATGTCCCTCAGCTCCTCGTCCATCTTAAACCCCTCAGAGAAGGTGACTCAACCACCTCCATCTTCCAACCCCCAAAGACCTTTCCCTTATGTCCCTCTCCTGGAGGAGCTTGAGGCCTTTCCCTCTCATCCCTTGGGAGAAGATTCCATCTCCCTCCTCTCCACAAGCTCCTCTCAGGGAGAGAGCAATGAGGTCTCCCCTCAGCCTCCTCTTCTCCAGGAGGAACCACCCCAGGTCCTTCAGATGTGTTCTCCAGCCCCTTCACCAGCTTCGCTGCTCTTCTCTGCACTCGCTCCACAGCCTCAACATCCTTCTTGGACCCAAACTGGGTCTGGAATTCAAGGTTTGGGTCTCCCCAGAGGGAGAAGAGCCTCCCTGGCCCTGCTGGCCACACGGTGGCTGCTCCAAGCCAAGATGCCATTGGCCTTCTCGGCCACCTGGGCCTCTGCTGCCTCCTCTTCAACCAACACCCCCAGGGCCTTTTCCTCCAGCTCCTTCTCCTCCAGACACTTTTCAGCCGGAGACCCATAGAGGCCCCACAGAGAGCCCACAGAGACCCATAAAGGCCACATAGAGAGCCCATAGGGACCCCCTAGAGACCTATAGAGACACATAGAGACCCCATAGGGACCCACAGAGACCCCACAGCGCCCCCTAGCGCCTCATAGAGACGCATAGAGACTCCATAGAGACCCATAGAGACTCCATAGAGATCCATAGAGACTCCATAGAGATCCATAGAGACGCTATGGGGACACATAGAGACTCCTAGAGACCCTGTAGGGACCCATAGACATCCATAGAGACCCATAAGGACCCAAGAGAGACCCATAGAGACTCCATAGACATCCATAGAGACCTATAGAGGCACATAGAGACCCCTAGAGACACACAGAGAGCTCACAGAGACCCCATAGGGACCCACAGAGACCCCACAGCGCCCCCTAGCGACTCCATAGAGACCCATAGGAACCTCATAGAGGACCCCACAGAGAGACCAATAGAGACCTATAGAGACCCATAGAGACCCCATAGGGACCCATAGAGACACATAGAGAGCCCATAGGGACCCACAGAGACCCCATAGAGACATATAGAGACTCACAGACATCCCATAGAGACCCATAGGGACACGTAGAGACCCATAGGGATACATAGAGACCCATAGGGACCCATAGAGAGCCCATAGGGACCCCACAGGGACGCATAGAGACCCCATAGAGACATACAGAGACTCACAGACATCCCATAGAGACCTATAGGGACACATAGAGACCCACAGAGACACATAGAGAGCCCATAGGGACCCCATAGAGACATATAGAGACTCACAGACATCCCATAGAGACCTATAGGGACATGTAGAGACCCATAGGGACACATAGAGACTCACAGGGACACATAGAGACCCATAGAGAGCCCACAGAGACACATAGAGAGCTCATAGGGACCCCATAGGGACGCATAGAGACCCCATAGAGACATATAGAGACTCACAGACATCCCATAGAGACCTACAGGGACATGTAGAGACCCATAGGGACACATAGAGACTCACAGGGACACATAGAGACCCATAGAGAGCCCACAGAGACACATAGAGAGCTCATAGGGACCCCATAGGGACGCATAGAGACCCCATAGAGACATACAGAGACTCACAGACATCCCATAGAGACCTATAGGGACACATAGAGACCCACAGAGACACATAGAGAGCCCATAGGGACCCATAGAGACATATAGAGACTCACAGACATCCCATAGAGACCTATAGAGACCCACAGAGACCCCATAGAGACTTCTCCCAGTCTGTAGCTCTGCTCAGGGTTGTTGTGCCCCAAGTGCAGCATCTGCCATTTGGGCCTTGTTAACCCTCATCCCACTGGACTCAGCCCATGGATCCAGCCTGGTCAGGTCCCTTTGCAGAGCCTCCCGACCCTCCCCCATAACCTGGGATCTGCCCCATAACCCCCAGATCTGCCCCATAAGCCCTGGAATTGCCCCCCTGACCATCCAGCGCTCTCTGCAGCTTCTCCTTTCTCTCGCGTCGCCCTCTCTGCTGCTCCTCCTGCGCTCGGCGCTGCAGGTACTCGCGACGCTCCCGAGCCTGGCGACGCAGCTGTGGGGACACACATGTCAGTGACGGGGAGCAACTGGGAGCACTAGGGAAGGAGGAACTGGGGGAACTGGGAAGAGGAGTCGCCTCTCACCATGTTGCTCCGCGAGCCCCACGCGAGGTGCCCTCAACAAAGATGGCGGCCGGACGGAAGTGGAGCCAGGCGCCCTCAACCAAGATGGCGGCTAATGGACGAGCTAATAGGAGGCAGCCCTTAACCAAGATGGCGGCCGATGGGAAGTTAACCAAGGCGCCCTCAACCAAGATGGCGGCTAATGGAAGTGCTAATAGGAGGCAGCCCTTAATCAAGATGGCGGCCGGCCGGAAGTAGAGCGAGGCGCCCTCAACCAAGATGGAAGAGCTAATGGAAGAGCTAAGAGGAGGAGCCCTTAACCAAGATGGCGCCCGATGGGAAGTTAAGGGCGGGAGGCCCTTAACCAAGATGGCGCCAGCGGCTTCGCCTGAGCCCCGCCCCTCGATTGGCGGCGCCGCTGGGAGGGGGAAGGCGGAGAGGGACGGGAGAGGCGGCCGAGATGGAGAGTGAGGGAGTCAGGGGGGAACTGGGGGCACTGGGAGAGGAGCTGGAGGGGAACTGGGGTGAACTGGGGGCACTGGGAGGGGAACTGGGAAGGGCTGAGGACACTGGGAGGTACTGGGAGCACTGGGGGACACTAAGGAGCACTGGGGGAGGAACTGGAGGGGAACTGGGGTGAACTGGGGGCGCTGGGAGGGGAACTGGGAAGGACTGAGGACACTGGGAGGTACTGGGAGCACTGGGGGACACTAAGGAGCACTGGGGGAGGAACTGGAGGGGAACTGGGAGGACTGGGGGGGCACTGGGAGGAACTGGGAGCACTGGGGGAGGAACTGGGAGGACTGAGGATGAACTGGGGGCAGTGGGAGGGGAACTGGGAGCACTGGAGGGGAACTGGGAAGGACTGAGGACACTGGGGGAGGAGCAGGGAGCACTGGGGAGGGACTGGGAGGACTGGGGAGGAACTGGGGGCACTGGGAGCGGAACTGGGGGCACTGGGAGGAACTGGGAGGACTGGAGATCAACTGGGGGCACTGGGGGAGGAACTGGGAAGGACTGAAGACACTGGGAGGGGAACTGGGAGGACTGGGGAGGAACTGGGGGATGAACTGGGGGCACTGGGAGGGGAACTGGGAAGGACTGAGGACGCTGGGAGGTACTGGGAGCACTGGGGGAGGAACTGGAGGGGAACTGGGAGGATTGGGGATGAACTGGGAGCACTGAGGATGAACTGGGAGCACTGGGAGCACCAAGGGGAACTGGGATGGGAACTGGGAGCACTGGAAGTAACTGGGAGCACTGGGGGAGGAACTGGGAAGGACTGAGGACACTGGGAGGGGAACTGGGAGGAACTGGGGGCACTGGGAGTGGAACTAGGAGGACTGGGAAGGACTGGGGATGCTGGGAGGGGAACTGGGAGGGCTGGGGAGGAACTGGGGGCACTGGGGGAGAAACTGGGAGGGGAACTGGTGGCACTGGGAGGAGGAATTGGGAAGGACTGAAGACACTGGGAGGGGAACTGGGAGCACTGGGGGCGACTAAGGGGAACTGGGAAGGACTGAGGACACTGGGAGGGAACTGGGAGGAACTGGGATGGGGAATTGGAGGTCCCATAGTGGTGCTGGGAGGCCCTGGATGGGGGGGGGCACTGGGCTGTACTGGTTTCTACTGGTCTGTACTGGTTTCCAGGGCCCTCCCCAGAGGTGCTGGACGCGGCTCTGCTGGAGCTACTGGAGGCACTGGAGGCGCTGGGGGAGGGGCGGGAGCGGCTGCGCCAACACCTGCAGCAGGTGACCAGTCACACCAGTTAACACCAGTCACCCCAGTCACCCCCTCCCAGTCACCCCCCAGGCCCTCCCAGCCCCCCTCCCAGTCACCCCAGTGACTCCCAGTCCCCTCCCAGTCCCCCCCAAGTCCCTTTCAGGTCCCTCCCAGTCCTTCCCAGTAACCCCCAGTCCCTCCTAGACGCCCTCCCAGTGACCTCCCAGTTCACTCCTAGGTCCAGTGACCCTTGGTCCCCTCTTGGAGCCATCCCAGTGCTCCCAGTCCCTCCCAGTGCCCCCAGTCCCTTCTAGACCCTCTTCCAGTGCCCCCAGTCCCTCCCAGTGACTCTTGGTCTCCTCTTGGATCCCTCCCAGTGTCCCCAGTCCCTCCCAGTCCTCTCTTAGGCTCCCTCCCAGTCCTCTCCCAGTCCCCTCCCAGTGCCCCCTAGTCCCCTCTGGGCTCCCTCCCAGTGCCCCCAGTCCCTCCCAGTGCCCCCAGTCCCCCTCTCAGTCCCTCCCAGTGCCCCCCCAGTCCCCTCTTGGCTCCCTCCCAGTCCCTCCGAGTGCTCCCAGGCCCTTCTAGACCCTCTCCCAGTGCCCCCAGTCCCTCCCAGTGCCCCCCAGTCCCCAATTGTCTCCCTCCCAGTGCCCCCCAGTCCCCTCTTGGCTCCCTCCCAGTGCCCCCAGTCCCTTCTAGACCCTCTTCCAGTGCTCCCAGTCCCCTCCCAGTGCCCCCAGTAAAGGTGTGTGTTTAGGGCTGGCTGTCGCTGGCCGAGGCTCGGTACTCCCTGGGCTGTTGTCGGGTGTCGCCTCTGCAGTTCCCACCCAACATGGAGCCTCGAGTGCGACTGCGCCTCAGGTACAGGGGACAGGGACGGACACGGGGACATGGATGGACTTGGGGACACAGGGACAGACATGGGGACATGGAAATGGACGAGGTGGCAGGAACACAGGGACGTGAGAGATGGACAGAGGGACATGAGGACAGGGATGTGAGGGATGGACAGAGGAACAGGGACGCATTGACGTGAGGGATGGACAGAGGGATAGGGATACAGGGATGTGAGGGATGGATAGAGGGACAGGGACAGAGGGACAGGGACACAGGGACATGAGAGACGGACAGAGGGACATGAGGACAGGGACACAGAGACAGGGACTTGAGGGATGGACAGAGGGACAGGGACATAAGGGATGGACAGAGGGACAGGGACGCAAGAGACACGAGGGACAGACGCAGGGACATGAGGGACGGACAGAGGGACAGGGACGTGTGGACAGGGACACAGAGATGTGAGGGATGGACAGGGACATAGGGACATGTGGACCGGGACATGAGGGACAGACAGAGGGACAAGGACAGAGAGATATGAGGGATGGACAGAGGGACATGAGGACAGGGACAAAGAAACAGGAATAGGAGGGATGGACAGAGGGACACAGGGGACTTGGGGGACACAAGGGGACAGGGACATGAGGGATGGACAGAGGGACAGGGACACATGGGGAGGAGGTGACAGGGGTGGCCGTGGGGCGGGAGTCCGGGGTGACAGCCCTGTCCCCTCTGCTCCCCCCAACAGGCAGGAGCCAGGGGGCTCCCCCAGCTTTGAGGAGGTGACTGGGGGAGACCCCGAAGAGCCCGACCCACAGCCGGGGGGAGATGGTGAGGGGGGAGTCTCTGTGGGGCTGGGGAGGCCTTTCTATGGGTCCTGGGGGTCTCTCTATGGGGCTGGGGGGTCTCTGTGGAGTTGGGGAGGGTCTATATGGGGCTGGGAGGGCTCCTATGGGTCCTGGGGCTCTCTCTATAGGTCCTGGAGGTCTCTCTATGGTTCGGGGGGTTCTCTCTATAGGTCCTGGGGGTTCTCTATGGTTCATGGGGTCTCTCTATGGGTCCTGGGGGTCTCTCTGTGGTTCAGGATGTCTCTCTATGGGTCCTGGGGGTCTCTCTATGGTTCAGGAGGTCTCTCTATAGGTCCTGGGGGTTCTCTATGGTTCATGGGGTCTCTCTATAGGTCCTGGGGGTTCTCTATGGTTCAGGGGGTCTCTCTATAGGTCCTGGGGGTCTCTCTATGGTTCAGGGGGTCTCTCTATGGTTCAGGGGGTCTCTCTATGGGTCCTGGGGGTCTCTCTATGGTTCAGGGGGTCTCTCTATGGGTCCTGGGGGTCTCTCTATGGTTCAGGATGTCTCTCTATGGGTCCTGGGGGTCTCTCTATGGTTCAGGGGGTCTCTCTATAGGTCCTGGGGGTTCTCTATGGTTCAGGGGGTCTCTCTATGGTTCAGGATGTCTCTCTATGGGTCCTGGAGGTCTCTCTGTGGTTCAGGGGGTCTCTCTATGGATCCTGGGGCTCTCTCTATGGTTCAGGAGATCTCTCTATGGGTCCTGGGGGGGTCTCTCTCTGGGGCTGGAGGTCCCACGCTTGCTCCCCTCTCCTCCCCAGGTCTTCGTCCTCGTCGAGCTGCCCCCCCCGGGGGTTTGGGGGTCCCCCGGGCGCCCCCCGACCCCTTGAAGTGGTTCGGGGTCCTGGTGCCCCACAGCCTGCGCCGAGCCCAGAGCAGCTTCCAGCATGGTCAGGAGGGGACCCCAAAACCCAGGGGGGGGGGGACACCCCAAACCCATGAGGGGCCCTAAAACCAGAGGGGGGGACCCTAAACCCATGGGGTGGGAGCCCCAAAACCCAGGGAGGTGGCCCCAAAACCCAAGATGGTGGTTCCCAAGGTCCGGGGAGGGGGTCCCTGAAATCTTTGGGGGGGTCCCCGAAGGCTCCTCCTCTGTGTGTGTGTGTTTGTCCCCCAGGGGTGTCGGAGGCCGTGGAGCTGGCGCGGCTGCAGGTGGCCGTGAGTGACGCTGCAAGGAGGTACCGAGAGCTCAGGGGACACCTTGGGGACACCCCTGGGGACACCCAGAGCTTCGGGGACATCGAGACCTTCAGGGACATTAAGAGCCTTGTGGACTCCAAGACCCTCAGCGACGTCAAGACCCTTGAGGACTCCAAGAGCCTCAGGGACACCAAGAACCTTGGGGACATCAAGACCTTTGAGGACTCCAAGAGCCTCAGGGACACCAAGAACCTTGGGGACAATGGAGACACCGAGAGCCTTGGGGACACCCAGAGCCACAAGGACGACGAGGACACCGAGAGCCTCGGGGACATCAAGACTCTTGGGGACGGCGAGAGGTTTGGGGACCCCGAGAAGCACAAGGACAACAGGGCCACTGAGACCCTTGGGGACTCTGAGAAGCACAAGGACAACAAGAGCCTTGGGGACACCAAGAGCCTCGGGGACACTGAGACCCTTGGGGACAATGGAGACACGAAGCTCCATGGGGACATTGAGGCCTTTGAGGACACCGAGACCCTTGGGTGACACCCGGACCCTTGGGGACACCCGGAGCTCGTGTGCCAGAGGCTGGAGGTGACGCCGAGACCTTTGAGGTCACCGAGCCCTCTGAGGCCGCTGCCTGTGACCCCCAATAAAGTCGCTGTGGTGGCTCCCGAGGGCTCCTTGATGTCATTTTGTCCCCATTGCTGTCACTTTGGGGGCACCAGGCAGCCATCTTGGGGCCACCTTGGTCTCCCTGGTGGCCATAGTCCCTTGGTGCCGCCATCTTGGAGCCACCTCCATCGCCACCAAGTGGCCACAGCCCCTTGGTGCCACCTCCCTAGTGACCACAGCCACTTGGTGCCCCCAGGCAGCCATCTTGGGGCCACCTCCATCATCACCAAGTGGCCACAGCCCCTCGGTTCCAGCCCCTCGGTGGCCACCTTGGTCTCCCTGGTGGCCACACCCCCTTGCAGCCCCCCCCCAAGCAGCCATCTTGTCCCCCTTAGGTGGTGTCAGGTCTGTTTTATTGGTGGCCTCGCCTCACGCCAACACCTGAAGGAGGGAGAAAAGGTGGAAGGAACAGGAGGAGGGAGAAGAACATGGGGAGTGGGCGTGGCCGGAGGTGCGAGGGCAGAACCGGAAGTGGTGGTTTTGGGGGGGTTGGGGGTCAGCGGATGGTGTAGCGCACGTAGGGGACTTCGATGTCGGCGTCGCTCTCGTCGTTGCAGCACAGCTCGAAGACCAAGGCCTTGACGTGGCGGCCGAGCTTCTTCTTGGAGACGCGCGTCACGATCTCTGTCATCCTGGGGGGGGGAGAGGGACAGGGACACACTGTGAGGGCCAAGATGTCATGGAGGACCAAATGGTGGCCTCTGTTATAGAGATGTGGCCATAGAGGCCATCATGGTGGCCTCTATCACAGAGATTTTGCCATGGAGGACCAAGATGGCGGCCTCTACCATAGAGATGTGGCCATGGAGACCATCCTAGTGGCCTCTACCATAGAGATGTGGCCATAGAGACTATCCATGTGGCCTCTACCATAGAGATTTTGTCATGGAGGACTAAGATAGTGACCTCTACCATAGAGATGTGGCCACAGAGACTATCCATGTGGCCTCTACCATAGAGATGTGGTCACAGAGACTATCCTGGTGGCCTCTACCATAGAGATTTTGTCATGGAGGACTAAGATAGTGACCTCTACCATAGAGATGTGGTCACAGAGACTATCCTAGTGGCCTCTACCATAGAGATCTGGCTTCTACCATAGAGATGTGGCCATAGAGACCATCCTAGTGACCTCTACCATAGAGATGTGGCCATAGAGACCATCCTAGTGGCCTCTACCATAGAGATGTGGCCATAGAGACCATCGTAGTGACCTCTACCATAGAGATGTGGCCATGGACACTATCCATGCGGCCTCTACCATAGAGATTTTGTCATGGAGGACTAAGATAGTGACTTCTACCATAGAGATGTGGCCATAGAGACCATCCTAGTGGCCTCTACCATAGAGATGTGGCCATAGAGACCATCCTGGTGGCCTCTACCATAGAGATTTCATCACGGAGGACCAAGGTAGTCGCCTCTACCATAGAGATGTGGCCATAGAGACTATCCTGGTGGCCTCTATCATAGAGATCTGGCTTCTACCATAGAGATGTGGCCATAGAGACCATCCTAGTGGCCTCTACCATAGAGATGTGGCCATAGAGATTATCCTAGTGGCCTCTACCATAGAGATGTGGCCACGGACACTATCCAGGTGGCTTCTACCATAGAGATGTGGCCATGGACACTATCCTAGTGGCCTCTACCATAGAGATGTGGCCATAGAGACCATCCTAGTGACCTCTACCATAGAGATGTGGCCATAGAGACCATCCTAGTGGCCTCTACCATAGAGATGTGGCCACGGACACTATCCATGTGGCCTCTACCATAGAGATGTGGCCTCTCCCATCGAGCGGTGGCCACGGAGCCCCTCCCGGTGCCCTCCCCCCCCCGGCCCTGGCGGTGCCTACGGTTGGTCGTGGCGCTCGCGCAGCTTTGCCGCCGGCATGAAGAAGGAGTAGAGCATGGAGACGCCCTGGGACAACATGGTGATCTCCAGCCGGTGCTCCTTCTGCGGGGGACACAGACACCGGGGGGGGGGGGTCAGGGACACTCCAGGAGGTCTCCGAGCCCCCTCCCAGTAGCTCCCAGTAGCTCCCAGTACCTTGAAGTAGGCGAGGAACTGGCGCAGGGTCATCTCCTGCCCGTCAGGCTGCAGCCCCTGCACCTCGAAGCGATCCCACAGCGTCCACTCCACCTCGTAGTACTGGCCAAACGGCAGGGGACAACCCGTCACGGGCGCCCGGAGGCCACCGGGGACCTCGAAAGGGCCTCGAGAAGCCAACCCTGACCCAGTCAAGACCCCAAAAGGCCTCAAGAAGCCAACCCTGACCCCATCAGGATCCCAAGAGACCTTGAGAAGTCAACCCTGATTCCCTCTGAGACCCCAAAACCCCTCAAGGATCCCACCTGGACCCCACCAGGACCCCAAAAGACCTTGAGAAGTCTACCCTGATCCTCTTCGAGGGCCCAAAAGGCCTCGAGAAGCCGACCCTGACCCCACCAGGATCCCAAGAGACCTTGAGAAGTCAACCCTGATCCCTCTAAGACCCCAAAAGACCTCAAGGATCCCACCTTGACCCTAAACCACTTCGAGAAGCCAACCCTGACCCCTCCGAGACCCCAAAAGACCTCGAGAAGTCAATCCTGATCCTCTTCAAACCCCAAAAGACCTCAAGAACCCAACTCCGATCCCCTTTGAGACCCCAAAAGACCTCAAGGATCCCACCCAGACCCCAAACCACCTTGAGAAGTCAACCTTGATCCTCTCCAAGACCCCAAAAGACCTCGAGAAGCCAACCCTGACCCCTCTGAGACCCCAAACCACCTCAAGAAACCCACCTTGACCCAACTGAGACCCAAAAACCGCCTCGAGAACCAAACTCTGAGGCCACCGAGACCCCAAAAGACCTCGAGAAGTCAACTCCAATCCCCTTCGAGACCCCAAAAAGACCTCAAGGATCCCACCCAGGCCCCAAAAGACCTCGAGAAGCCAACCCCGACCCCACCAGGAACCCAAAAGACCTCAAGAGCTCAAGCCCTGATTCCCTCTGAGACCCAAAAAGACCTCGAGAAGTCAACCCTGATCCCACTGAGACCCCAAAAGGCCTCGAGAAGCCAATCCTGATCCCTCCAAGACCCTAAAAGACCTTGAGAACTCAACCTCTACTCCTCGAGGACCCCAAACCACCTCGAGAGGCCAACCCTGAGGCCACCGAGACCCAAAAAGACCTCGAGGAGTCAACTCCAAACGCCTCTGAGACCCCAAAAGACCTCGAGGAGCTCAGCCCTGACCCATCCGAGACCCCGAAAGACCAACCTTGACCCAACTGAGACCCCAAAAAGACCTCAAGAAGCAAACTCTGAGGCCACCAGGACCCCAAAAGACCTCGAGGAGCTCAACCCTGACCCCATCCGAGACCCCGAAGAAGACCTTGAGGACCTCCCCCACCCCCCACCTTGTTGCGAGGACAGGCGAGAGGTTCGGAGAAGCCGACGAAGGGCAGGGCCAGGTTGAGGAAGGCGTTTTTGTAGGAGGCCAAGCGGCGGTGGCCTTGGACCAGCTTGTAGAGCTCCAGGCAGGCCAGGCCCACCACGGCCGCCGTGGTGGTGGCGATGGCCGGGATGATCTTGCCCGCGATCAGCTTGCTCTGGAACGGGGACAGGGACACCTTGAGAAGGTGAGCGGGACCTCGCGGAGGCACCGAAACACCCGGAGAACCAAACCCTGAGGCCACCGAGACCCCAAAACCACCTCGAGGAGCCAACCAGGACCTCACGGAGGCACCGAAACACCTCGAGAACCAAACCCTGAGGCCACCCAGACCCCAAAACCACCTTGAGAACCAAACTCTGAGGCCACCAAGACCCCAAAACAACCTTGAGGAGCCACTCAGGACCTCACGGAGGCACCGAACAACCTCAAAAAGCAAACCAGGACCTCACGGAGACCCCAAAACACCTCGAGAACCAAACCCTGAGGCCACCGAGACCCCAAAACCACCTCGAGAACCAAACTCTGAGGCCACAAAGACCCCAAAACCACCTTGAGAACCAAACCCTGAGGCCACCGAGACCCCAAAACCACCTTGAGGAACCAACCAAGACCCAACTGAGACACCAAAACACCTCGATAACCAAACTCTGAGGCCACCGAGACCTCAAGAAACCAACCAAGACCCAACTGAGACCCCAAAACACTTTAAGAACCAAACTCTGAGGCCACAAAGACCCCAAAACTACCTTGAGGAACAAACCTTGACCCAACTGAGACACCAAAAGACCTCAAGAACCAAACCCTGAGGCCACCGAGACCTCAAAAGCACCTTGAGGAGCCAACCAAGACCCAACTGAGACCCCAAAACACCTCGAGAACCAAGCCCTGAGGCCACCAAGACCCCAAAACGCCTTGAGAACCAAACCTGATCCCACCAGGACCCTGAAAGACCTCAAGAGCCAAACTCTGAGGCCACCAGGAGCCCAAAACACCTCCCGAAACAAACCTTGACCCAACTGAGACCCCAAAACACCTCGAGAAACAAACCTTGATCCATCCAGGACCCCAAAAGGCCTCGAGAAGCCAACCAAGTCCCAACTGAGACCCCAAAACACCTCGAGAAACAAACCCTGAGGCCACCGAGACCCCAAAACACCTTGAGAACCAAACTCTGAGGCCACCGAGACCCCAAAATTACTTTGAGGAACCAACCAAGACCCAACTGAGACCCTGAAACACCTCAAGAACCAAACCCTGAAGCCACAAAGACCCCAAAACCACCTCGAGAACCAAACTCTGAGGCCACCGAGACCCCAAAACACCTCAAGAACCAAACTCTGAGGCCACCAAGACCCCAAAACCACCCTGAGGAACCAACCAAGACCCAACTGAGACCCCAAAACACCTCAAGAACCAAACCCTGAGGCCACCGAGACCCCAAAACACCTTGAGAACCAAACTCTGAGGCCACAAAGACCCCAAAACACCTTGAGAACCAAACCCTGAGGCCACCGTGACCCCAAAACCACCTCGAGAACCAGACTCTGAGGCCACCGAGACCCCAAAACCACCTTGAGGAACCAACCAAGACCCAACTGAGACCCTGAAACACCTCAAGAACCAAACCCTGAGGCCACCGAGACCCCAAAACCACCTCGAGAACCAAACTCTGAGGCCACCGAGACCCCAAAACCACCTCGAGAACCAAACTCTGAGGCCACCAAGACCCCAAAACCACCCTGAGGAACCAACCAAGACCCAACTGAGACCCCAAAACACCTCAAGAACCAAACCCTGAGGCCACCGAGACCCCAAAACACCTTGAGAACCAAACTCTGAGGCCACAAAGACCCCAAAACACCTTGAGAACCAAACCCTGAGGCCACCAAGACCCCAAAACCACCCTGAGGAACCAACCAAGACCCAATTGAGACCCTGAAACACCTCAAGAACCAAACCCTGAGGCCACCGAGACCCCAAAACACCTCGAGAACCAAACTCTGAAGCCACAAAGACCCCAAAACCACCTCGAGAACCAAACTCTGAGGACACTGAGACCCCAAAACACCTCGAGAACCAAACCCTGAGGCCACTGAGACCCCAAAACCACCTCGAGAACCAGACTCTGAAGCCACCAAGACCCCAAAACCACCTCGAGAACCAAACCCTGAGGCCACCGAGACCCCAAAACACCTTGAGAACCAAACTCTGAAGCCACAAAATACCCCAAAACCACCTCGAGAACCAAACCCTGAGGCCACCAAGACCCCAAAACCACCTCGAGAACCAAACTCTGAGGCCACCGAGACCCCAAAACCGCCTCGAGGAGCCAACCCAGGGCCTGTGAGGACCCCAAAAAGCCTTGGGGGTCCCCTGGGCGCCCCCAGACCTTGTGCCGGTCGGCGGGAGGGATGTCGTAGTTCTCGGCTCGCAGGTTGGAGGCTGCCACGATGAAGTCCAAGTGGAAGTTGGTGTCGTCGTCCTGAGGAGGAGGAGGAGGAAGATGAAGACGTTGGGGTTCGGGGAGGGGTTTCGGGGGGTTCAGGGAGGGTTTTGGGTGTCTTCGCCAACCTTCTCGAAGTCGATGGGGAACATGCGGAAGCCTGGAAGCTCCTCGGGACTCGGCAGAGACGCCTTCAGCTCCTCCAGGCGACTGTCGTCTGTGGGAGGATAAAAGGGGGGGACCCCCTCAGCGCCCCAAGAGCCTCCTGGGGACACCTCGGAGCAACCCGAGAACTTCCTGAGGGCCCCAGAGTAACCCCAAGAACCTCCTGGGGACACCTGAGAACTTCCTGAGGGCCTCAGAGCAACCCAAGAACCTCCTGGGGACACCTGAGAACTTCCTGAGGGCCTCAGAGCACCCCAAGAGCCTCCTGGGGACACCTGAGAGCCTCCTGAGGGCCTCAGAGCACCCCAAGAACCTCCTGGGGACACCTGAGAACCTACTGGAGGCCTCAGAGCAACCCAAGAACCTCCTGGGAACATCTGAGAACCTCCCGGAGGCCTCAGAGCACCCCAAGAACCTCCTGGAGGTCTCAGAGCACCCCAAGAACCTCCTGGGGACACCTCGGAGCACCCTGAGAACCTCCTGGAGACCTCAGAGCAACCCAAGAGCCTCCTGGGGACACCTGAGACCTTCCTGAGGGCCTCAGAGCACCCCAAGAACCTCCCGAGGACCCTGAGAACATCCTGGAGGCCTCAGAGCAACCCAAGAACCTCCTGGGGACACCTGAGAACCTCCCGGAGGCCTCAGAGCAACCCAAGAACCTCCTGGGGACACCTGAGAACCTCCCGGAGGCCTCAGAGCAACCCAAGAACCTCCTGGAGGTCTCAGAGCACCCCAAGAACCTCCTGGGGACACCTGAGAACCTCCTGGAGGCCTCAGAGTAACCCCAAGAGCCTCCTGGGGACACCTCGGAGCAACCCGAGAACTTCCTGAGGGCCTCAGAGCAACCCAAGAACCTCCTGAGGACCCTGAGAACATCCTGAGGGCCTCAGAGCAACCCAAGAGCCTCCTGGGAACATCTGAGAACATCCTGGAGGCCTCAGAGCAACCCAAGAACCTCCTGGGAACATCTGAGAACCTCCTGGAGGCCTCAGAGCAACCCAAGAGCCTCCTGGGAACATCTGAGAACCTCCTGGAGGCCTCAGAGCAACCCAAGAGCCTCCCGGGGACCCCGAGAGCCTCCCGGAGACCTCAGAGCCTCCTGGAGATCCCTCAGAGCATCCTGAGAACTTCCTGAGGGCCTCAGAGTAGCCCCAAGAACCTCCTGGGGACACCTGAGAACCTCCTGGAGGCCTCAGAGCACCCCAAGAACCTCCTGGGGACACCTGAGAACTTCCCGGAGGCCTCAGAGCACCCCAAGAACCTCCTGGGGACACCTGAGAACCTCCTGAGGGCCTCAGAGCACCCCAAGAACCTCCCGAGGACCCTGAGAACATCCTGGAGGCCTCAGAGCACCCCAAGAACCTCCTGGGGACACCGAGAGAGTCCTGGGGACACCTCAGAGCACCCTGAGACCTTCCTGAGGGCCCCAGAGTAACCCCAAGAACCTCCTGGGGACACCTGAGAACCTCCCGGAGGCCTCAGAGGACCCCAAGAACCTCCTGGAGGTCTCAGAGCACCCCAAGAACCTCCTGGGGACACCTGAGAACCTCCTGGAGGCCTCAGAGTAACCCCAAGAACCTCCTGGGGACACCAAGAGAGTCCTGGGGACACCTCAGAGCACCCTGAGAACTTCCTGAGGGCCTCAGAGCACCCCGAGAACCTCCCGAGGACCCTGAGAACATCCTGGAGGCCTCAGAGCACCCGAAAAGCCTCATGGAGACCCCGAGAGCCTCCTGGAGACCCCTCAGAGCACCCTGAGAACTTCCTGAGGGCCCCAGAGTAACCCCAAGAACCTCCTGGGGACACCTGAGAACCTCCTGAGGGCCTCAGAGCACCCCAAGAGCCTCCTGGGGACACCTGAGAACCTCCCGGAGGCCTCAGAGCACCCCAAGAACCTCCTGGGAACATCTGAGAACCTCCCGGAGGCCTCAGAGCACCCCAAGAACCTCCCGAGGACCCTGAGAACATCCTGGAGGCCTCAGAGCACCCCAAGAACCTCCTGGGGACACCTGAGAACCTCCCGGAGGCCTCAGAGCAACCCGAGAAGCTCCTGGGAACATCTGAGAACCTCCCGGAGGCCTCAGAGCACCCCAAGAACCTCCTGGGAACATCTGAGAACCTCCCGGAGGCCTCAGAGCACCCCAAGAACCTCCCGGAGGCCTCAGAGCACCCCAAGAACCTCCTGTGGACCTCAGAGCCTCCTCAAGACCCCTCAGTGCACCCCAAGAACCTTCTGGAGACATCAGAGCACCCCAAGAACCTTCTGAGGACACCCAAGAACCTCCTAGAGACCCCTCAGAGCACCACAAACCCCCTTCTGGTCACCCCAAACCCCCTTTAGTTGCCCCAAACCCCAAGTTCCTCACCCCAAACCCCTTCTAGTTGCCCCAAAGCCCCTTCTGGTCACCTCAAACTTTTTTTAGTTGCCCCAAAGCCCTTTTAGTTGTCCCAAACCCTTAGTTCCTCATCTCAAACCCCCTTTCGGTTGCCCCAAAGCCCCTTTTGGTCACCTCAAACCCCTTCTGGTCGCCCCAAACCCCCCTTTAGTTGCCCCAAAGCCCCTTTCAGTTGCCCCCAACCTCTTTCAGTTGCCCCAAACCCCCTTTAGTTGCCCCAAAGCCCCTTTCAGTTGCCCCAAACCCCTTTTAGTTGCCCCAAAGCCCCTTTCAGTTGCCCCAAACCCCCTTTAGTTGCCCCAAACCCCTTTCAGTTGCCCCAAACCCCAAGTTCACAGAATCACAGAACAAGTTCCTCACCCCAAACCCCCTTTAGTTGCCCCAAACCCCAAGTTCCTCACCCCCAACCCCCTTTTGGTTGCCCCAAACCCCTTTTAATTGCCCCAAACCCCAAGTTCCTCGCCCCCCAATGCCCTTTAGTTGCTCCAAACCCCAAGTTCCTCACCCCAAAGCCCCTTTCGGTTGCCCCAAAGCCCATTTAGTTGCC
This sequence comes from Coccyzus lansbergi, assembly GCA_033558105.1. Lineage (NCBI taxonomy): Eukaryota > Metazoa > Chordata > Aves > Cuculiformes > Coccyzidae > Coccyzus > Coccyzus lansbergi. The sequence continues at coordinate 22,820 of JAUMJK010002168.1, read as the reverse complement.
CCAATCCCCCTTTTCTTGCCCCCCAGCCCCCGCTAGCCCCCCCGGGGCGGTTCGGTAGCCACCTACCCAGGGTGCTGGCCGCGCTCTGGAGCTCCTGGTCGGAGACGTGGATGCGGACGCCGGCTCTGGGGGTGAAGGGGGGGACGCGCACCCCCCGCAGCAGCTCGGCCACCGCCGCCCGGTCCCGCGAGCCCTCGATCCCGTAGCTCTGGGCAAACAGGTTGGCCGCGGCCACCACGTAGTCCAGGTGCAGAGGCTGGGGGGGAAAAGGGGGGCAGGCGGATACCTCAGGGGGGGCTACTGAGGGGCTGAGGGGGCAACTAGAGGGGGTGAGGGGGCAACTAAGGGCTTGGGAGGCTACTGGAGAGGGTTAAGGGGCAACTGGAGAGGGTTAAGAGGAAACTGGAGAGGGTTAAGAGGAAACTGGAGAGGGTTAAGGGGCAACTGGAGGGGCTTGGGGGCTACTGGAGATGGTTAAGGGGCAACTGGAGATGGTTAAGAGGAAACTGGAGAGGGTCAAAGGGCAACTGGAGGGGTTTGGGGGCAACTGGAGAGGGTTAAGGGGCAACTGGAGGGGCTTGGGGGCAACTGGAGAGGGTTAAGGGGCAACTGGAGAGGGTTAAGGGGTAACTGGAGAGGGTTAAGGGGCAACTGGAGGAGCTTGGGGGCTACTGGAGAGAGTTAAGGGGCAATTAGAGGGGCTTGGGGGCCACTGGAGAGGGTTAAGGGGCTACTGGAGAGGTTAAGGGGCAACTGGAGGGGCTTGGGGGCTACTGGAGAGGGTCAAGGGGCAATGAGAGAGGGTTAAAGGGCAACTGGAGGGGCTTGGGGGCTACTGGAGAGGGTTAAGGGGCAACTGGAGGGGCTTGGGGGCTACTGGAGAGGGTTAAGGGGCAACTGGAGGGGCTTGGGGGCTACTGGAGAGGGTTAAGGGGCAACTGGAGGGGTTTGGGGGCTACTGGAGAGGGTTAAGGGGAAACTGGAGAGGTTAAGGGGCAACTGGAGGGGCTTGGGGGCTACTGGAGAGGGTTAAGGGGAAACTGGAGAGGTTAAGGGGCAACTGGAGGGGCTTGGGGGCTACTGGAGAGGGTTAAGGGGAAACTGGAGAGGTTAAGGGGCAACTGGAGGGGCTTGGGGGCTACTAGAGAGGGTTAAGGGGCAACTGGAGATGGTTAAGAGGAAACTGGAGAGCGTCAAAGGGCAACTGGAGGGGCTTGGGGGCTACTGGAAATGGTTAAGGGGCTACTGGAGAGGGTTAAGGGGTAACTAGAGGGGCTTGGGGGCTACTGGAGAGGGTTAAGGGGCAACTGGAGAGGGTCAAAGGGCAACTGGAGGGGCTTGGGGACAACTGGAGATGGTTAAGGGGCAACGAGAGAGGGTTAAGGGGCAACTGGAGGGGCTTGGGGGCTACTGGAGAGGGTTAAGGGGCAACTGGAGGGGCTTGGGGGCTACTGGAGAGGGTTAAGGGGCAACTGGAGGGGCTTGGGGGCTACTGGAGAGGGTTAAGGGGCAACTAGAGGGGTTTGGGGGCTACTGGAGATGGTTAAGGGGCAACTGGAGGGGCTTGGGGGCTACTGGAGAGGGCTAAGGGGCAACTGGAGGGGCTTGGGGGCAACCAGGGGGAAGCCAAAGCTGTTTGGTAGCCCCTGGGGGGAGGTTGGTAGCCCCAAGGGGGGTTTGGTGGCCCAAGGGGGAGGGGTTAGTAGCCCCAGGGGGGTGTCTGGTAGCCCAACTCACGTTGTCGGGGTCGAAGACGAGGGGGTGTGGGCAGCGCTTGGGCCCCGACCAGAACAAGGTCCCCGAGTTCGTTTTCTGCAGGAGAAAAGCAGCTGTTAACGAGCTCATTAATGACTTGGGGGGGAAGGGGGGGTGGCTGGGGTCCCCATGAAGTCCCCAAGACGTCCCCGAGGACCATGAGAGGCCCCCAAGATGTCCCTGAGGCCCCCAAGACGTCCCTGATGTCCCCAAGATGTCCCTGAGGTCCCCAACATGTCCCTAAGATGTCCCCAAGGCCCCTAAGACATCCCTGATGTCCCTGAGGCCCCCAAGACGTCCCTGAGGTCCCCAAGATGTCCCTAAGATGTCCCCGAGATGTCACTGAGGTTCCCAAGATGTCCCTGAGGTGTCCCCGAGGCCCCCAAGACATCCCTAAGCTCCCTAAGACGTCCCCAAGACGTCCCCGAGGTCCCCAAGACGTCCCCAAGATGTCCCTGAGGCCCCCAAGACATCCCCAAGACGTCCCTGATGTCTCCAAGATGTCCCTGAGGTCCCCAAGACGTCCCTGAGGTGTCCCTGAGGCCCCCAAGACATCCCCAAGATGTCCCTGAGGTGTCCCCGAGGCCCCCAAGACGTCCCTAAGCTCCCTAAGATGTCCCCAAGACGTCCCCAAGGTCCCCAAAACATCCCCAAGATGTCCCTGAGGCCCCCAAGACATCCCCAAGACATCCCTGAGGTCCCCAAGATGTCCCTGAGGTGTCCCCAAGGCCCCCAAGACATCCCTAAGCTCCCTAAGACGTCCCCAAGACGTCCCCGAGGTCCCCAAGATGTCCCTGAGGTGTCCCCGAGGCCCCCAAGAAATCTCTAAGCTCCCTAAGACGTTCCCAAGACGTCCCCGAGGTCCCCAAGACGTCCCCGAGGTGTCCCCGAGGCCCCCAAGACATCCCCAAGACATCCCTGAGGTCCCCAAGATGTCCCTGAGGTGTCCCCGAGGCCCCCAAGACATCCCTAAGCTCCCCAAGACATCCCCAAGACGTCCCCAAGGTCCCCAAGACATCCCCAAGATGTCCCTGAGGCCCCCAAGACATCCCTGAGGTGTCCCTGAGGTCCCCAAGATGTCCCTGAGGTGTCCCTGAGGCCCCCAAGACATCCCTAAGCTCCCTAAGACGTCCCCAAGACGTCCCCTAGGTCCCCAAGATGTCCCCGAGGTGTCCCCGAGGCCCCCAAGACATCCCTAAGCTCCCTAAGACGTCCCCAAGACGTCCCCGAGGTGTCCCCGAGGCCCCCAAGACATCCCCCACGTCCCCAAAACATCCCCCTGAGGCCCCTGTCCTGTCCCTGAGGCATCTCCGAGGTCCCCCCCGTGTCCCCCCGAGACACCTCCGAGGTCCCCGACGTGTCCCCCCGTCCCCCCCCAGATGTCCTGGCGACGTCCCCGACCTGTCCCGGAGGGAAGTTGTGGAGCAGCTGCCGGATGTTGTTGCTGAACTGCTGGTGCCAGTGGCGAGCGGCCCAGGCCACGCAGTCGGGCCACGAGCGAGGCCTCTCGCTGCCCAAGCTGCGCCCCACGGCCTCCAGCACCTCCAGCGGCTGCGTCCCCGCCAGCCGCAGCGTCCGCTCCACGAAACGGGGGTCCCTGCAAACCAAACTGGGGTCGACTGGGACGGACTGGGAGCCCCACGGCCTCCAGCAACTCCGGGGGCTGCGTCCCTTCCAGCCACAGCGTCCGCTCCACCAAACAGGGGTCCTTGCAACCCAAACTGGGGCGAACTGGGATGGACTGGGAGCTGCTGAGATGAACTGGGAGCCACTGAGAGCTGCTGGGATCAACTGGGAGCCACTGGGATCAACTGGGAGCCACTGGGATGGACTGGGAGCCACTGGGAGCCCCACGGCCTCCAGTAACTCCAGGGGCTGCGTCCCTTCCAGCCACAGCGTCTGCTCCACCTGAACTGGGGTGAACTGGGATGGACTGGGAGCCGCTGAGAGTCACTGGGAGCCACTAGGATCAACCGGGAGGCACTGGGATTAACTGGGAGCCACTGGGATTAACTGGGAGCCACTGGGAGCCCCACGGCCTCCAGCAACTCCGGGGGCTGCGTCCCTTCCAGCCACAGCATCCGCTCCACCAAACAGGGGTCCTTGCAACCCGAACTGGGGCGAACTGGGATGGACTGGGATGAACTGGGAGCCACTGGGATTAACTGGGAGCCACTAGGATCAACTGGGAGCCACTGGGATGGACTGGGAGCCACTGGGAGCCCCACGGCCTCCAGCAACTCCGGGGGCTGCGTCCCTTCCAGCCACAGCGTCCGCTCCACCAAACAGGGGTCCTTGCAACCCAAACTGGGGCGAACTGGGATGGACTGGGAGCTGCTGGGAGGCACTGGGAGCCACTAGGATCAACCGGGAGCCACTGGGATTAACTGGGAGCCACTGGGATTAACTGGGGTGGACTGGGATGGACTGGGAGCCCCACAGCCTCCAGCAACTCCGGGGGCTGCGTCCGCTCCACCAAACAGGGGGCCCTGCAACCCAAACTGGGGTGAACTGGGATGGACTGGGAGCTGCTGAGATGAACTGGGAGCCACTGAGAGCTGCTGGGATAAACTGGGAGCCACTGGGATCAACTGGGAGCCACTGGGATGGACTGGGAGCCACTGGGAGCCCCACGGCCTCCAGCAACTCCGGGGGCTGCGTCCCTTCCAGCCACAGCGTCTGCTCCACCTGAACTGGGGTGAACTGGGATGGACTGGGAGCCGCTGAGAGTCACTGGGAGCCACTAGGATCAACTGGGAGGCACTGGGATTAACTGGGAGCCACTGGGATTAACTGGGAGCCACTGGGAGCCCCACGGCCTCCAGCAACTCCGGGGGCTGCGTCCCTTCCAGCCACAGCGTCTGCTCCACCAAACAGGGGGCCCTGCAACCCAAACTGGGGCGAACTGGGATGGACTGGGATGAACTGGGAGCCACTGAGAGCTGCTGGGATAAACTGGGAGCCACTGGGATCAACTGGGAGCCACTGGGATGGACTGGGACGGACTGGGAGCCCCACAGCCTCCAGCAACTCCAGGGGCTGCGTCCTCTCCACCAAACGGGGGTCCCTGCAACCCAAACTGGGGTGAACTAGGATGGACTGGGAGCTGCTGGGAGGCACTGGGAGTCACTGGGAGCCACTAGGATCAACTGGGAGCCACTGGGATTAACTGGGGTGGACTGGGAGCCACTGGGAGCCCCACGGCCTCCAGCAACTCCAGGGGCTGCGTCCGCTCCACCTAACAGGGGTCCCTGCAACCAAACTGGGGTGAACTGGGATGGACTGGGAGCTGCTGAGATCAACTGGGAGCCACTGAGAGCTGCTGGGATGAACTGGGAGCCACTGGGATGGACTGGGAGCCACTGGGAGCCCCACAGCCTCCAGTAACTCCAGGGGCTGCGTCCCCTCCACCAAACGGGGGTCCCTGCAACCCAAACTGGGGTGAACTGGGATGGACTGGGATGAACTGGGATGGACTGGGATGAACTGGGATGGATTGGGATGAACTGGGAGCTGCTGGGAGTCACTGGGAGCCACTAGGATCAACTGGGAGCCACTGGGATCAACTAGGCCCCACGGCTCCTTTGGTGAACTGGGAACAACTGGGCTACATTGGGCTGAATTGGGCTGGGACTGGGCTGAGCCAGGCCCTACTGGGATCCACTGGGAAGAACTGGGATGGGAGGGGAGAACAAGGGAGGGTTCGGGGGCGACACTCACGTCAGGTACTGGTTGACGTTCTCCGCCGGCTGCTTGAAGAGCCCCTCGAACTCGTCCCGCGCCCACTGCCCGAAACAGGGGGGTCAGGGGGACCCCAAAACCCCTCCGGGTGACCCCAAAATCCCCTCTAGAAGCCCCCAAGCCCCTCAAGATGCCCTCAAACCCTCTCCAGATGCCTCCAACCCCCCTCAAGATGTCCCCAAACCCCCTCAAGGTGCACCCAAACCCCCTCAAGATGTCCCCAAACCCCCTCAAGATGCCCTCAAACCCTCCCAAGATCCCTCCAAACCCTCCCAAGATCCCTCCAAACCCTCCCAAGATGCCCCAAAACCCCCTCCAGATGCCCCCAAACTCCCTCAAGATGTCCCCAAACCCCCTCAAGATGCACCCAAACCCCTCAAGATGCCCCTCAAACCCCTCAAGATGCCCTCAAACCCCCTCAAGATGCCCCCAAACCCCCTCTAGATGCCCTCAAACCCTCCCAAGATGTCTCCAAACCCTCCCAAGATGCCTCCAAACCCCCTCCAGATGCTCTCAACCCCCTCCCAAGATACCCTCAAACCCTCCCAAGATTCCTCCAAACCCCCTCAAGATGCCCTCAAACCCCCTCCAGATGCCCTCAAACCCTCCCAAGATTCCTCCAAACCCCCTCAAGATGCCCTCAAACCCCCTCCAGATGCCCCCAAACCCTCCCAAGATGCCCCCAAACCCCTCAAGATGCCCCCAAACCCTCCCAAGATGCCCTCAAACCCCCTCAAGATGCCCCAAAACCCCCTCCAGATGCCCCCAAACTCCCTCAAGATGCCCCCAAATCCCTCAAGATGCCCCCAAACTCCCTCAAGATGCCCCCAAACCCCCTTCAAGATGCCCTCAAACCCCCTCCAGATGCCCTCAAAGCCTCTCCAGATGCCTCCAACCCCCCTCAAGATGTCCCCAAACCCCCTCAAGATGCACCCAAACTCCTCCAGATGCCCCCAAACCCTCCCAAGCTGCCTCCAAACCCTCCCAAGATGCCTCCAAAGCCCTCAAGATGCCCCAAAACCCCCTCCAGATGCCCCCAAACTCCCTCAAGATGCCCTCAAACCCTCCCAAGATGCCCTCAAACCCCCTCAAGATGCCCCCAAACCCCCTCCAGATGCCCTCAAACCCCCTCAAGATGCCCTCAAAGCCCCTCCAGATGCCCCCAAACCCTCCCAAGGTGCCTCCAAACCCCCTCGAGATGCCCCCAAATCCCTCTAGAAGCCCCCAAAGCCCCCCCCAGAGCCCCTCAAGATGCCCCCAAAGCCCTCGGGCTGTCCCCAACGGGCACCTGGAGGGTGTGCTCGATGGCGTTGGGGAAGTTCTTGAGGGTGCAGATGGGGATGGCCTTCTCGGGGGGGTCCTGGCTGGAGCTGTAGGACTCGCTGAGGAAGGGGATGACCACCTGCACGTTGCCCTTGGTGCCCAACGTCCCCGACTCCAGCAGAGGCTTCCGGTAGTAGACGCAGCGACGGTCCATGTACAGGCCTGGGGCGGGAGGGGGACACGCGGAGGGGGTTGAGGCTCCCGGGGGGGACGTGGAGACACCAAACCCCCTCGAGATGCCCTCAAACCCCTTCGAGAGGCTCTCAAGCCCCTTTAAGATGCCCTCAATCCCCTTATGATGCCTTCAAATCCCTCGAAAAGGCCTCAAACCCCATCAAGATGCAATCAAGTCCCTTCAAGATGCCTCCAAACCCCCTCGAGATGACCTCAAACCCCCTCAAGATGCCCCCAAACCCCTTCAAGAGGCTCTCAAACCCCTTCAAGATGACTTCAGATCCCTCTAAAAGGCCTCAAATCCCATCAAGATGCAATCAAATCCCTTCAAGATGCCTTCAAACCCCTTCAAGATGCCTTCAAATCCCTCAAAAAGGCCTCAAACCCCATCAAGATGCAATCAAATCCCATTGAGATGCCTCAAAGCCCCTCAAGATGCCCCCAAACCCCTTCAAGAGGCTCTCAAACCCCTTCAAGATGACTTCAAATCCCTCTAAAAGGCCTCAAACCCACTCGAGATGCAATCAAATCCCTTCAAGATGCCTCCAAACCCCCTCAAGATGTCTCCAAACCCCCTCAAGACACCTTCAAGTCCCTCTAAAAGGCCTCAAACCCCATCAAGATGCAATCAAATCCCATCGAGATGCCCTCAAACCCACTCAAGAGGCCTTCAAATCCCTCTGAAAGGCCTCAAACTCCCTCAAGATACAATCAAATCCCTTCAAGATGCCTCCAAACCCCTTCAAGATGACCTCAAACCACCTCCAGATGCCCCTAAACCCACTTGAGATGCCCCCAAACCCCCTTGAAATGCCACCAAACACCCTCGAGATACCCTCAAACCCTCCTGAGATGCTCCCAAACCCCCTTAAGATGCCTCAGACCCCATCAAGACGCTCTCAAACCCCCTCAAGAGGCCTTTAAATCCCTCTAAAAGGCCTCAAACCCCCTCGAGATGCCCTCAAACCCACTCAAGAGGCCTTCAAATCCCTCGAAAAGGCCTCAAATCCCTTCAAGATGCCCCCAAACCCCTTTAAGAGGCTCTCAAACCCCTTCAAGATGACTTCAAATCCCTCTAAAAGGCCTCAAACCCACTCAAGAAGCCTTCAAATCCCTCTAAAAGGCCTCAAATCCCATCAAGATGCAATCAAATCCCTTTGAGATGCCCCCAAACCCCCTTAAGATGCTCTCAAACCCCTTCAAGAAGCCTTCAAATCCCTTTAAAAGGCCTCAAACCCCCTCAAGATGCCCTCAAACCCTCTCAAGATGCCCCCAAACTCCTTCGAGATGCATCCAAACCCTCTCAAGATGCCCCCAAACCCCCTTAAGATGCTCTCAAACCCCTTCAAGAAGCCTTCAAATCCCTCTAAAAGGCCTCAAACCCCTCAAGATGCCCTCAAACCCTCTCAAGATGCCCCCAAACCCCCTCAAGACGCCCCCAAACCCTCCCAAGATGCCCTCAAACCCTCCCAAGATGCCCCCAAACCCCTTCAAGAGGCTCTCAAACCCCTTCAAGAAGCCTTCAAATCCCTCTAAAAGGCCTCAAACCCCTCAAGATGCCCTCAAACCCTCTCAAGATGCCCCCAAACCCCTCAAGATGCCCCCAAACCCTCCCGAGATGCCCCCAAGAGGTCCTCACGGGCGTCGACGTTGTCGAGGGCGTTGGCGACGCCGTCCAGGGCCTCGAAGAAGTCGTCGTCGTAGACCTTCTCGGTGTCGGGGCCGACGCGGTCGGGGCGGCTGCTGATGCGCAGCGAAGGGTTCATGTCCCGCACGGCGGCCGCCGCTCGCTCCGACTTCAGCTTCTGCACCACGAGAAGAGGAGGACCAGGTCCCAACGGGTCCCACCACGGCCTTCACGGACCTCCCGGACCTCCCTGAGGGCCCAATGGGTCCATCTCTGAGCCTGTTCCCACCACAGCCTCCACCTCGTGGTCTCCAGCTCTTCCTCCTCAAGCCCAGAGGCTCCATCCAGCCCCTTGATCCTCTCCCAACTCAACCCAAACTCAACCCTCGATGATGGATCAACCCAACGGTTCCATCCCCAAGATGGTTCCCATTTCCTGGTCTCCATCCAGGGCTTCTCGACCCCAGAGGCTCCATCCAACCACCTCAAACCTCTCCCAACCCAATCCAAGGACCAATAGTTCCATCCCCGAGATGGTTCCAACCACAGTCTCCACCTCGTGATCTCCAACTCTTGCTCCTCAAGCCCAGAGGCTCCATCCAGCCCCTTGATCCTCTCCCAACTCAACCCTTGACGATGATCAACCCAACGGTTCCATCCCCAAGATGGTTCCCATTTCCTGGTCTCCATCCAGGGCTTCCCGACCCCAGGGGCTCCATCCAACCACCTCAAGCCTCTCCCAACCCAACCCAAGGACCAACAGTTCCATCCCCGAGATGGTTCCAACCACAGTCTCCACCTCGTGATCTCCAACTCTTGCTCCTCAAGCCCAGAGGCTCCATCCAACCCCTTGATCCTGTCCCCACCCTCGTCCGAGTCCTCTCACCGTGACGTCCCAGGGCCGGAAGAGGAACTGTCGGTTGAGGTTGGACTTCTCGATGGTGTCCATGTCGGTGACGGTGACGCAGCCCTCGGGGCCGCAGCCCAAGCCGATCATGGCGAAGTTCTTGAGGAGTTCGCAGCCGATGGCGCCTGCCCCCACCTGCCACGGGGACACCGGGAGGGGGGGACACGTGGGGACAACCTGGGGACAACCTGGGGGCATCTGGGGACAACCTGGGGCCATCTGGAGGCACCTGGGGATGCTTGGGGACAACTTGGGGACATCTGGGGAGCCTAAGGGACAACCTGGGGACATCTGGGGATGCTTGGGGACACCTGAGGGGCATCTGGGGATGCTTGAGGACAACCTGGGGACATCTGGGGAGCCTAAGGGACAACCTGGGGACATCTGGGGATGCTTGGGGACAACCTGGGGACATCTGGGGAGCCTAAGGGACAACCTGGGGACATCTGGGGATGTTTGGGGACAACCTGGGGGCATCTGGGGATGCTTGGGGACACCTGAGGGGCATCTGGGGATACTTGAGGACAACTTGGGGACATCTGGGGAGCCTAAGGGACAACCTGGGGGCATCTGGGGATGCTTGGGGACACCTGAGGGGCATCTGGGGATGCTTGGGGACAACCTGGGGGCATCTGGGGAGCCTAAGGGACAACCTGGGGACATCTGGGGATGCTTGGGGACACCTGAGGGGCACCTGGGGATGCTTGACGACAACTTGGGGACATCTGGGGAGCCTAAGGGACAACCTGGGGACATCTGGGGATGTTTGGGGACAACCTGGGGGCATCTGGGGATGCTTGGGGACACCTGAGGGGCATCTGGGGATGCTTGGGGACACCTGAGGGGCATCTGGGGATGCTTGAGGACAACTTGGGGACATCTGGGGATGCTTGGGGACAACCTGGGGACATCTGGGGATGCTTGAGGACAACTTGGGGACATCTGGGGAGCCTAAGGGACAACCTGGGGACATCTGGGGATGCTTGGGGACAACCTGGGGGCATCTGGGGATGCTTGGGGACAACCTGGGGACATCTGGGGAGCCTAAGGGACAACCTGGGGACATCTGGGGATGCTTGGGGACAACCTGGGGACATCTGGGGGCACCTGGGGGCGCCTGGGGATGCTTGGGGACACCTGAGGGACACCTGGGGACACATGAGGATGCTTGGGGACAACCTGGGGACAAGCTGGAGGCATCTGGGGACAACCTGAGGACATCTGGGGATGCTTGGGGACACCTGAGGGACACCTGGGGACAACCTGGGGGCATCTGGGGATGCTTGGGGACAACCTGGGCACAACCTGGGGGTATCTGGGGGCACCTGGGGATGCTTGGGGACAACTTGGGGGCACCTGGGGATGCTTGAGGACACCTGAGGGAGCCCTGGGGAGCCTAAGGGACAACCTGGGGACACGTGGGGATGCTTGGGGACACCTGGGGACACACCCCGATGAAGGCTGAGGTGGCCACAGTCACCTGAGGAGCCCTGGGGACGCTTGAGGGGGGGCTTGGGGACACTGGGGGACACTCCAGGCTGAGACCTGAGGTGGCCACAGAGACCTGGAGACGCTCTGGGGCCACCTGAGGCCTCTCGGGGACACCCGAGGATGCTCGAGGAGGAGGCCTGAGGTGGCCACGGAGCCTTGGGACACCTGAGGGGACACCTGGAAACATCTGGAGATGCTCCAGGACGAAGCTGGAGGTGGTCGATGAGTCTTGGGGACACCTGAGGGGACACCTGAGGGGACACCTGAGGGGACAGCCGAGGGGCCACTGACCACAAAGTACTTCTGGGCGCCCAGCTTGGCCTGCAGCTCCGACCCGAAGACGGCCACTTGCCCGTCATAGCGGCTGTTGCGCTGGGGACACACGGACACGTCAGGGACCACCACGGGGACACACGGACACACAGACACCATGACCCGTCAGGAGCCACCACGGGGACACAGGGACATCGTGACACATCAGGAGCCACCATGGGGAGACATGGACACTGTGACCCATCAGGGGCCACCATGGGGACACACGGACACCGTCAGGAGCCACCAGGGGGACATGGGGACACACGGACACTGTGACCCATCAGGAGCCACCACGGGGAGACATGGACACAAGGACACTGTGACCCATCCGGAGCCACCATGGGGACACACGGACACCATCAGGAGCCACCAGGGGGACATGGGGACACATGGACACTGTGACACATGAGGAGCCACCATGGGGAGACATGGACACATGGACACTGTGACCCATCTGGAGCCACCATGGGGACACACGGACACTGTCAGGAGCCACCACAGGGACATGGGGACACTGTGACCCATCCAGAGCCACCATGGGGACACAGGGACACTGTCAGGAGCCACCAGGGGGACATACGGACACTGTGACCCGTCAGGAGCCACCACAGGGACATAGGGACACATGGACACACGGACACTGTGACCTGTCCGGAGCCACCATGGGGACGCACGGACACCATCAAGAGCCACCAGGGGGACACAGGGACACACGGACACTGTGACCCATCAGGAGCCACCGTGGGGACATGGGGACACAGGGACACATCAGGGGCCACCGTGGACACACAGACACCACCAGCAGGAGATCCCAACCCAGGGACGATCCCAAGCCCAGGGTGACCCCAACCCACAAGGGAACCCAAGGAGACCCCAACCCCTACAAGACCCCAACCCCTAAAAGACCTCAAGGGGATCCCAACCCCTAAAAGATCTCAAGGAGATCCCAAACCCCTATGAGAACCCCAGGAGATCCCAAGCCCCAGGAGGTCCCTGGGCCCCAGGAGGTTGCTGACCGGGCGACAGGTCTCCTCGGTGAGAATGGTGTCCTTGTTGTCCTCGGGGAGACACTCGAGGGCGTCGAAGTAGAGCCACTGGGTGATGGGGGTGAACTTCCCCGACACAGCCTGCAGGACACGGGCATCAGCGGAGACAGGGGGAGCCAGGGGGGACCCAGGAGGGACCAGGAGGGACCAGGGGGGACCCAGGAGGGACCTGGTGGGACCAGGAGGGACCCAGGAGGGATCCAGGATGATCCAGGAGGGACCTGAGGATCCAGGAGGGACGAGAAGGGACCAAGAGGGACCCAGGAGGGACCAGGAGGGACCCAGGATGATCCAGAAGGGATGAGGAGGGACCAGGAGGGACCAAGAGGGACCCAAGAGGATCCAGAAGGAACCAGGAAGAACTTGAGGATCCAGGAGGGACCCAAGAGGGACCCAGGAAGAACCCAGGATGATCCAGGAGGGACCAGGAGGGACCCAGGAGGGACCTGAGGATCCAGGAGGGACGAGAAGGGACCAAGAGAGACCCAGGAGGGACCAGGAGGGACCCAGGAGGGACTCAGGAGGAACCCAGGATGATCCAGGAGAGACCAGGAGGGACCTGAGGATCCAGGAGGGATGAGAAGGGACCCAGGAGGGACCTGAGGATCCAAGATGATTCAGGAGGGACCAGAAGGAACCAGGTGGGACCAGGAGGGACCCAGGATGATCCAGGAGGGACCATGAGGGACCAGGAGGGACCCAGGAGGAACCTGAGGATGCAGGTGGGACCAGGAGGGACCCAGGATGATCCTGGAGGGACCAGGAAGGACCAGGAGGAACCAGGAGGGACTCAGAACGATCCAGGAGGAACAAGGAGGGACGGGGTGGGCGGTACCTTCATGACCTCCTGGGCGGCCAGGCCCCCGATGAAGGCGTTGACGGGCGCCAGGTCCCCGGTGGCCTGGTAGGCGAGTTCCCGCACCAGCTCCTCCTCCAGCTCCTCACCTGGATACACCTGGCGCGCCAGGGCCACTACCTCGGCCGCGTCCGCCTGAGGGGACAGCGAGGGGACACCTGAGAGGGACCTGGGGCCACCACCTCGGCCTGAGGGGACACCTGAGGGGAACCTGAGGCCTCCAGGGCCACCATCTCGGACTGAGGTCATCATGGCTGCCAATCGGGGCCTAGTTCATCATTGCCGCTAATGAACTAGGCTCTGATTGGCAGCCATGATGAACTAGGCCTTGATTGGCAGTCATGATGAACTAAACCCTAGTTAGCAGCCACAATGAACTAGGCCTTGATTGGCAGCCATGCTAAACTAGGCCTTGCTTGGCAGCCATGATGAACTAGGCCTTGATTGGCAACCAAACTGAACCAGGTCTTGCTTGGCAGCCATGATGAACTAGGCCTTGATTGTCAACCAAACTGAACCAGGTCTTGATTGGCAGCCATACTAAACTAGGCCTTGACTAGCAACCATACTAAACTAGGCCTTGCTTGGCAGCCATGATAAACTAGGCCTTGATTGGCAACCATACTAAACTAGGTCTTGCTTGGCAGCCATGATGAACTAGGCCTTAATTGGCAACCATACTAAACCAGGCCCTGATTGGCAGCCATGATGAACTAGGCCCTGACTGGCAGCCACGATGAGCTAAGCCCTGATTTGCGACCAGACTGAACTAGGCCTTGATTAGCAGCCATGACGAACTAGGCCTTGATTAGCAGCCATGATGAACTAGGCCTTGATTGCCAACCAGACTGAACTAGGCCCTGCTGGGCAACTATACCGAACTAGGCCCTGCTGGGCGGCCATGATGGCCCAGGCCCTGCTGGCCTCCCCGTCCCCGAGGTTCTCCGGGGCCGGTGGCCCCTGGCGGCCCCTGTTGGCCGGTGTCCCACCTGGTTGCGTGGCCGGGGAGGGCGGCCATGTTGCTGCAGGAAGCGGTGCAGGCCCTGCCAGCCCCTGTGCAGCTGCCGCGGCCGAGAGGCCTTCGCAAAGTCCGTCAGCAGCACCTGCGGCTCCACCAGCGCCTCCCGCAGACGCTCCTGCACCACCACACACCAGTAAGGACCAGTACAGACCAGTACGGGGCAGGAGAGACCGTCGACAACCCTCCTAGTGCCTCCCATAGCTGCCACCAGTACAAACCAGTAGGAACCACCACAGACCCCTCCCAATCTGGCTCCAGGCCCTCCCAGTCCCTTCCAGTCCCATCCTAATCCACCTCCAGTCCCTCCCAATCCAGTTCCAATCCCTCCCAGTGCATCCAGTCCCCTCCAGTCTCTCCCAATTGACCTCCAGTCCCTCCCAGTGCTCCCAATCCACCTCCAGTCCCTCCCAGTGCCCTCCAGTCCCTCCCAGTGCTCCCAATGCAACTCCAGTCCCTCCCAGTGCCCTCCAGTCCCTCCCAGTGCTCCCATTTCACCTCCAGTCCCTCCCAGTCCCTTCCCAATCCACCTCCAGTCTCTCCCAATCCACCTCCAGTCCCTCCCAGTGCTCCCAATCCACCTCCAGTCCCTCCCAATCCACCTCCAGTCCCTCCCAATCCACCTCCAGTCCCTCCCAGTGCGCCCAGTCCCCTCCCAGTGCCCCCAATCCGCCTCCAATCTCTCCAAATCCGCCTCCAATCTCTCCCAATCCAGTTCCAGTCCCTCCCAGTGCTCCCAGTGACTCACGAAGTGGACGTGTTTGGGCATCTTGACCTGGGTGACGATCCCTCCCCTCACGTAGTCCCCGAAGCTGCTCGTGTCTCCGATGCTGAAGGTGTAGGGGCCTGCGGGAGAGGGCGGCAGCTCCCAGTCCACACCAGTGCCTCCCAGTGCACCCCCAGGTCCCTCCCAGACCTCCTCAGTCCCTCCCAGTGCTCCCAGGTCCATCCCAGCCCCACTCAGGTCCCTCCCAGTGCTCCCAGTGCCCCCTAGGCCCCTCCCAGTGCTCCCAGTCCCTCCCAGTGCCCCCCAGGTCCCTCCTAGTGCCCCCCCGGCCCCTCCCACTGTCCCTCAGTCCCTCCCAGTGCCCCCCAGGTCAATCCCAGTGCTCCCCAGTCCCTCCCAGTCCCCCTCAGGTCCCTCCCAGTCCCTCCCAGTGCCCCTCAGGTCCCTCTCAGTCGCTCCCAGTGCCCCCCAGGTCCATCCCAGTGCTCCCAGTCCTCTTCTAGTACTCCCCAGGTCCCTCCCAGACCTCCTCAGTCCATCCCAGTGCCCCCCAGTCCCCCTCAGGTCCCTCCCAGTGCCTCCCAGTGCCCCCCAAGGTCCCTCCCAGTGCCTCCCAGTGCCCCCCAAGTCCCTCCCAGTACCCCCCAGTGCCCCCCAGCGCGGCTCAGACCGAGGACGCGGATCTCCATGGGGCCGCACTTGTTGAGCTCGTCCATCCCTTCCACCTCGGTGAAGGTGACGAAGTCTCCCGTCTCGAAGCCGTGACGAGCCTCGTCCAGACACGTCACCTCCCCAGGACAGCCCTGAGGGGACCCCGACACCTCAGGGACCCCAAAGCACAGACCCTAGAGCCCTCAGAGCCCCCAAAGCAGAGACCCCAGAGCCCTCAAAGCACAGACCCCAGAGCCCCCAAAGCAGAGATCCCAGAGCCCCCAAAGAGAGACCCCAGAGCCCCCAGAGCCCCAAAAGCAGAGACCCCAGAGCCCTCGGAGCCCTCAGAGCCCCCAAAGCAGAGACCCCAGAGCCCTCAGAGTCCCCAAAGAGAGACCCCAGAGCCCTCAGAGCCTCCAGAGCCCCCAAAGCACAGACCCCAGAGCCTTCAGAGCCCTCAGAGACCCCAGAGCCCTCAGAGCCCCCAAAGAGAGACCCCAGAGCCCTCAAAGCACAGACCCCAGAGCCCTCAGAGACCCCAAAGAGAGACCCCAGAGCCCTCAGAGACCCCAAAGCAGAGACCCCAGAGCCCTCAGAGACCCCAAAGAGAGACCCCAGAGCCTGAGAAACCCCCAAAACACAGACCCCAGAGCCCTCAGAGCCCCCAAAGAGAGACCCCAGAGCCCTCAGAGCCCCCAAAGCACAGACCCCAGAGCCTGAGAAGCCCCCAAAACACAGACCCCAGAGCCCTCAGAGCCCCCAAAGAGAGACCCCAGAGCCTGAGAAACCCCCAAAACACAGACCCCAGAGCCCTCAGAGCCCCCAAAGAGAGACCCCAGAGCCCTCAGAGCCCCCAAAGCACAGACCCCAGAGCCTGAGAAGCCCCCAAAACACAGACCCCAGAGCCCTCAGAGCCCCCAAAGAGAGACCCCAGAGCCCCCAAAGCAGAGATCCCAGAGCCCTCAGAGACCCCAAAGCCCTCAGAGCCCCCAAAGCAGAGACCCCAGAGCCCCAAAAGCAGAGACCCCAGAGCCCTCGGAGCCCTCAGAGCCCCCAAAGAGAGACCCCAGAGCCCTCAGAGCCCCCAAAGCCCTCAGAGCCCCCAAAAAGCAGAGACCCCAGAGCCTGAGAAGCCCCCAAAGCAGAGACCCCAGAGCCCTCAGAGCCCCCAGAGCCCCCAAAGCAGAGACCCCAGAGCCCTCAGAGCCCCCAACGCACAGACCCCAGAACACGAGGGACCCCAAACCTTGGTAACCATGGAAACCATGGCGCTGAGGGGCTGCTCCCCGTTGGGATCCGTCACCACCAGGTCGTCCCCGAAGTCGCAGAAGAGCTGCCTGAAGACGAGGGGTTGGGGTTCGGTGAGATGATGTCGGGGGGTGTCTGGGGGGCTCTGAGGGGTTCAGGGGGGTCCCCGGTTTCTCACCCGAAGAGCCCTCGCGTGTCGGCCACCACCAGCTTGATGCCGCGGCTGTGGCAGAAGTCGCCCACCCACAGCTGCTCCTCCAGGGGGGAGTTGGTCAGAACCACCACCTGCACAGACCCGAGGACATCAGCATCATCGTCACCTTCACCGACATCGTCCAGACACCCCCACTCAACCACCCAGCGCCATCGTCTTCCATCCATCATCGTCATCTTCCACTCATCATCGCTTGATGGGAACGGTTGGACTCGATGATCCGATGGGTCTCTTCCAACTTGGTTGTTCTATGACCTTCCATCCATCATCATCATCATCATCGTCATCTTCCAACTTGGTTGTTCTATGATTCTATGATCTTCCATCCATCATCATCATCATCATCATCACCATCTTCCACCCACGGTTGGCATCTTCTACTCATCACCATCATCATCTTCCATCCGTTGTCATCTCCTTCATCATCTTCCATCCACTATCGTCTTCACCATCGTCGTCTTCCATCATCATCATGATCATCGTCGTCTTTCACTCATCGTTTTCCATCCATCGTCATCATCTTCCATTCATCGTCATTGTCATCTTCTTCATAATCTTCCATCCATTACCACCTTCATCATCATCACCTTCCATCCATCATCGTCGTCTTCCACTCATCATTTTCCATCCATCGTCATCACCTTCCATTCACCATCATCATCTTCCATCCATCGTCATCTTCATCATCATCATCATCTTCCATCCATCATCATCGTCATCACCTTCCACTCGTCATCATTTTCCATCCATCATCATCATTACATTCCATCCGTCACCATCATCCATCGTCATCTTCATCACCATCATCATCTTCCATCCATCATCATCGTCATCACCTTCCACTCGTCATCATTCTCCATCCATCATCATCATTACATTCCATCCGTCACCATCATCCATCCATCGTCATCTTCATCGTATTCCACTCACCATCATTTTCCACTCATCGTCATCACGTTCCATTCACCACCATCATCTTCCATTCACCACCATCCCCTTCCATTCACCACCATCTCCTTCCATTCATCGCCATCCCCTTCCATTCACCACCACCTTCCATTCATCACCATCCCCTTCCATTCACCACCATCATATCCCCCCCAGTCCGGGGCCCTCAGGCCCAAGGGAGCCGCTGGTCGGCTCCCTTGGGCCTGAGGGCCCCGGACTCGGGGGGGTCCCCCCGATGCTGAGAAGCCCCCCTAGACCTTGAGGAGCCCCCCAAGACGTTTGGGGGTTACCTGGAAGGGCGCCAGGAGCTCCTCGGAGAGCGGCTCTTGGACGCTGCTGACGGCCACGTAGGCGTTGAGCTCGGCCAATCGCGGCAGCGTCGCCTCCGCCCGGTTCTGCCCCACGTCCTCCTCCCGCAGGTAGAACTGGGGAGAGGTTAAACCCCACCTCGTCAGCGACCCCCCCCCTCTACTAATTAGCGCCTAATTAACGAGGCCGGGGCCGCTAACCAGCTCACCTGGGAGGCCAGGTCGGCCCAGGCGGCCGGCTGGGGGTCGTGGAGGGTGACGGACTTGACCCCTCCCAGCACCAGGTTCTTGGCCACCTCCACCCCGAGGCCGCGCAGCCCCGAGACCAGAACGTTGGACGTCTGCATCCGCTTCATGGCCTCGTGGCCCAGCACGTACCTGGGGGGGACACCCCAAAATCCATAGGGACCCCCAGAGCCATAGGGACCCCCCCCCAAGAGCCACAGGGAGCTCCTCAAGCCCATAGGAAGCTCCTCAAGTCCACAGAGATGTTTCAGGTCCATGAGGAGAGACCCAGGAGGGACTCGAGCAGCCTGGGAGCCCCCCCAGAGCCATAGGGAGCGCCCCCCAAATCCATGGGGACCTCCCCCAATCCATAGGGACCTCCCTGAATCCATAGGGAGCTCCTCAAGCCCATAGAGATGTTTCAGGTCCATGGGGAGAGACCCAGGAGGGACTCGAGCAGCCTGGGAGCCCCCCCAGAGCCATAGGGAGCGCCCCCCAAATCCATAGAGACCCCCTCGAATCCACAGGGAACCCCTCGAACCCATAGGGACCCCCCCAGATCCACTGGGAGCTCCTCAAGCCCATAGAAAGCTCCTCAAGTCCACAGAGACCTTTCAGGTCCATGAGAAGAAACCCAGGAGGGATTCAAGCAGCCTGGGAGCCCCCCCAGAGCCATAGGGAGCGCCCCCCAAATCCATGGGGACCTCCCCCAATCCATAGGGAGCCCCCCCAACCCATAGCGATCCCCCTGAATCCATAGGGAGCTCCTCAAGCCCATAGAGATGTTTCAGGCCCATGGGGAGAGACCCAGGAGGGACTCGAGCAGCCTGGGAGCCCCCCCAGAGCCATAGGGAGCGCCCCCCAAATCCATGGGGACCTCCCCCAATCCACAGGGAGCCCCCCAGATCCATAGGGAAGCCCTCAGATCCATAGAGACCCCCCCCCAGCCCCACAGGGACCCCCCCAAACCCCTCGGTGCCCCCCGGGGGTGTCTCACAGCTGGCGGGAGTAGAGCCCCTCGTCGATCTCGGCTTCGCCCCCGTTCTTAGCCATGCCCTGGGGACAACAAACTGTCACTTTGGGGGACACGGGGAGGGAGGGGAAGGCACTAGGGGACAGCAGGTGGCACCAGGAGACAATAAAGTGGCACCAGGTGACACTAGGTGGCACCAAGAGGCAGTAAAGTGGCACCAAGAGACAATAAAGTGGCACCAAAAGACAGTAAAGTGCCACCAGAAGACAATAAAGTGACACCAGGTGGCATCAGGTGGCACTAGGAGACAGCAAAGTGGCACCAGGTGACACTAGGTGGCACCAGGAGGCAGTAAAGTGACACCAGGAGACAGTAAAGTGGCACCAGGTGACGCCAGGTGGCACCAGGGGACAGTAAAGTGACAACAGGTGACACCAAAGCAGAAGTAAATGACACCAGGTGACACCAAAGCAGGAGAAGATAACAGCAGGTGACACCAAAGCAGAAGCAGGTGACATCAGGTGACACCAAAATGGCAGCTGGTGACCCCAGGTGACACCAAAGTGACTCCAAAGCAGGAGCAGATGACCCCAGGTGACACCAAAGCAGGAGTAGGTGACATCAGGTGACACCAAAATGGCAGCTGGTGACCCCAGGTGACACCGAAGTGACGTTGGGAGTCAGCAGGTGACACCGAAGCGGCACTGGGTGTCACTGGGAGTCACCGAAGTGTCACCGAAGCGTTAGGAGGCGGCACCGGGTGCCCCCCAGGTGACAGGGGGTGGCACTCACGTTGGTGGGGGTGACAGCAGGGGACGCGGCGGGAGGGGGGGCGCGGGGGGCGCCCGTCGGTGCCTCGGACCCGGAGACGCGGCGCTTCTTGCACAGCGGCGAGCTGGACATCTGCGGGGACAGGGACAGGGACAGTCAGGGGGGACACGGAGAGTGAGAGGGGACACCTGGAGGCAGCAAGATGGACACGGGGGGGACAGTGGGGGACATGGAGGGAGGGAGCGGGATGGGAAGGGACAATGGGCAGGACACTGGGGGGCACTGGGGGACACAAGGGGGGCACTGAGTGGCACTGGGGGGCACTGGGATGGCACTGGGGGGCACTGGGATGGCACTAGGGGACACAAGGGGGGCACTGAGTGGCACTGGGGGGCACTGGGATGGCACTGGGGGACACTGGGGGGCACTGGGATGGCACTGGGGGACACAAGGGGGGCACTGAGTGGCACTAGGGGACCACAAGGGGGGCACTGAGTGGCACTGGGGTCACTGGGATGGCACTAGGGGACACAAGGGGGGCACTGAGTGACACTGGGGGACACTGGGATGACACTGGGGGACACTGGGGGGCACTGGGATGGCACTACGGGACACAAGGGGGGCACTGAGTGACACTGGGGGACACTGGGATGGCACTGGGGGACACTGGGGGGCACTGGGATGGCACTGAGTGACACAAGGGGGGCACTGAGTGACACTGGGGGGCACTGGGATGGCACTGGGGGACACTGGGGAGCACTGAGGGACAACAAGGAACACTGAGTGACACTGGGGGACATTGAGGGATGCTGGGGGGCACTGAGGGGATACTGGAGGGACACTGGGGAGCACTGAGTGACACTGGGGGGCACTGGGTGGCACTGGGCGGACACTGGGGGACAACATGGAATACTGAGTGACACTGGCAGACACTGGGAGACTCTAGGGGGGAACTGGGTGTCACTGGGGCGACACTGGGATGGCACTGCCAGATACTGGGGGGCACTGGGGGACAACAAGGAACACTGAGTGACACTGGGGGACACTGGGGGGAACTGAGGGGATACTGGAGGGACACTGGGGGTCATTGAGTGACACTGGGGGTCAACAAGGAACACTGAGTGACACTGGCAGGCACTGGGGGGATACTGGAGTGACACTGGACACACTGGGAGGCACTGGGGGACAACAAGGAACACTGAGCGACACTGGCAGGCACTGAGGGGGGGGCACTGGGAGCATTGAGTGACACTGGGGGAACTGGGGGGAACACTGGGGGACATGGAGTGACACTAAAGGACACTAGGGGGTACTGAGGGGATACTGGGGGACACTGGGGAGCACTGGGGACACTGAGGGGACACTGGGGGGGCACCGAGTGACACTGGGGGGACACTGGGATGGCACTGGGGGACAACAAGGAACACTGAGTGACACTGGGAGGAACTGGGGGGACACTGAGGGACACTAGGGGGTACTGAGGGGATACTGGGGGACACTGGGGACCACTGGGTGACACCGAGGGGATACTGGAGGGACACTGATTGACACTGGAGGGGCACTGAGTGACACTGGGGGGACACTGGGATGGCACTGGGGTGACACTGGGGAGCATTGAGTGACACTGGAGGACACTGGGAGGAACTGGGGAGACATTGGGGGACATTGAGTGACACTGAGGGACACTAGGGGGGTACTGAGGGGATACTGGGGGGACACTGGGATGGCACTGGGGGACACTAGGGGGGCACTGAGTGACACTGGGGAGCACTGAGGGGATAATTGGGGACACTGGGGACCACTGGGTGACACCGAGGGGATACTGGAGGGACACTGGTTGACACTGGGGAGCACTGAGTGACACTGGGAGACACTGGGAGGAACTGGGGAGACACTGGAGGACACTGAGTGACACTGAGGGACACTAGGGGGGTACTGGGGGGATACTGGGGGGACACTGGGATGGCACTGGGGGACACTAGGGGGGCACTGAGTGACACTGGGAGACACTGGGACACAAGGGGAAGCCACGGGGAGACACTGGGTGACACTGGTTGATACTGGGAGGGCGGGTGGGGACACTGGGTGGGGGGAGGGGATGTCCCCCCTCCTCTCCCTCCCTCCCAGTCCCAGTTCCTTATAAGCCCCAGTCTGCCCCCCCCTCCCCCCCCCCCCAATTTCCTCATTGGTCCCACTTCCCTCCCTCATTTCCTTACCGGTCCCAGCCCCGGTTTCCATACTGGTCCCAGTTCCCCCCTCACTGGTCCCGGTCCCCTCAGCCCCCCCTGTCCCCCCCCCCGTTTCTCCCTCACCAATGTTGCTGTCCAGGCCCCGCCGCCGGGTCCCGCCCGCTCCGCTCGGCTCCTCGGCGACAAGATGGCGGCCGCACCCCTTGCCTCCCCACCGCCCCCCTCTCGCGAGGCCACGCCCCCTCCAGCCCCCGCCCTTTTCCTCCCCCCATTGGCCGGCGACGCCCGGCGACGGGCGCTGATTGGCTCGCCT
>JAUMJK010002167.1:0-19949 GCA_033558105.1 Coccyzus lansbergi | reverse complement strand
GGTCCTGACCCCCCCCTTTCCCCTCATCCAGAAGCCAAGGGGAGGCCTTGGGTGGTTATGGGGGTTCTGGGGATGATTTGGGGGGTTCAGGGGATGATTTTTGGGGTGCTGACCCCCCCCTTTTCCCTCATCCAGAAGCCAAGGGGAGGCCTTGGGTGGTTATGGGGGTTCCAGGGATGCTTTTAGGGGTCCTGACCCCCACCTTTTCCCTCATCCAGAAGCCAAGGGGGAGGCCTTGGGTGGTTATGGGGGTTCCAGGGATGCTTTTAGGGCCCTGACCCCCCCTTTTTCCCTCATCCAGAAGCCAAGGGGAGGCTTTGGGTGGTTATGGGGGTTCCAGGGATGCTTTTAGGGCCCTGACCCCCCCCTTTTCTCACAACCTGGAGCCAAGGGAGGCCTTGGCTGGTTATGGGGGTTCTGAGGATGATTTGGGGGGTTCTGAGGATGATTTTTGGGGTGCTGACCCACCCCCCCCCCGACTTTTTCAGCCTGGAGCCGGGGGGGGCCGGGGGGGGGAGGCGGGGAGCCCCCGCCGTCCTTTCTGCCTCCCCAGCCTGAGGAGACTGAGGCGCCGCGCGTGCGCGGAGCTGGAGCTGGAGCTGGAGCCGCCGGCCTGGCGGCAGCTCGTCGCCCCCCACGCACTCCTCAGGCTGAAGAAGAGCGAGGTCAAGCGGCAAGAGGTCATCAACGGTCGGTGGAAGACACCCCCGGACCCCAAACCCAGCCCCTGGACACCCCCAAACCAACCCTGGACACCCCAAACCCATCCCCAGACCCTCCAAACCAACCCCAGAGCCTCCAACCCAACCTCATCCTACTCCGGTCAACCCACAACCTCTTCATCATCACCTTGACCCCTCCCACATCATCTTGACCCCTCCCAGATCATCTTGACCAATCCCTGAACCCCCAAAACCATCCCTGGACACCCCCAAACCAACCCTGGACACCCCAAACCCATCCCCTGGACCCAACCAAACCACCCCCAGAGCCTCCAAACCAACCTCATCCTACTCTGGTCAACCCACAACCTCTTCATCAGCACCTTGACCCCTCCCAGATCATCTTGACCAATCCCTGAACCCCCAAAACCATCCCTGGACACCCCCAAACCAACCCTGGACACCCCAAACCCATCCCCTGGACCCAACCAAACCAACCCCAGAGCCAACAAACTAACCTCATCCTACTCTGGTCAACCCACAACCTCTTCGTCAGCACCAGGATCCCCCCAAGATCATCTTGACCCCTCCCAGATCATCTTGACCAATCCCTGAACCCCCAAAACCATCCCTGGACCCCCCCAAACCAACCCTGGACACCCCAAAACCCTCCCCTGGACCCCAACCAAACCAACCCCAGAGCCTCCAACCCAACCTCATCCTACTCCTCTCAACCGACAACCTCTTCATCAGCACCTTGACCCCTCCCACATCATCTTGACCCCCCCAGACCCCTCCAGACCACCCCCTGACCCCCCCAAGACCCCCAGACCACCCCAAGACCCCCCCAAGACCACTCTCTCCCCTCCCTCCACACCCCAAGACCCTCTTGCTTCACCCCAGGACCCTCTCGCTTCACCCCAGGACCCCCTTAACCCCCTTTGGAGCCCTCTGGGACCCCCAGCCCTCAACCCCTCTGCCCCCCAATCCCTCCCAGGACCCCCCCAAGACCCCCAGACCACCCCAAGACCCCCTTGACCACCCCCAGACCCCCCCAAGACCACTCTCCCCACTCCCTCCACCCCCCAAGACCCTCTCGCTTCACCCCAGGACCCTCTCGCTTCACCCCAAGACCCCCTTAACCCCCTTCGGAGCCCTCTGGGACCCCCAACCCTCAACCCCTCTGCCCCCCAGTCCCTCCCAGGACCCCCCCAAGACCCCCAGACCACCCCAAGACCCCCCCAAGACCACTTTCTCCCCTCCCTCCACACCCCAAGACCCTCTCGCTTCACCCCAGGACCCTCTCGCTTCACCCCAAGACCCCCTTAACCCCCTTCGGAGCCCTCTGGGACCCCCAACCCTCAACCCCTCTGCCCCCCAATCCCTCCCAGGACCCCCCCAAGACCCCCAGACCACCCCAAGACCCCCTTGACCACCCCAAGACCCCCCCAAGACCACTCTCTCCCCTCCCTCCACCCCCCAAGACCCTCTCGCTTCACCCCAGGACCCTCTCGCTTCACCCCAGGACCCCCTTAACCCCCTTCGGAGCCCTCTGGGACCCCCAACCCTCAACCCCTCTGCCCCCCACCCCACACCATGACCCCCCCAAGACCCCCCAGGACCCCCTTGACCACCCCAAGACCCCAATGAACCCCCCAAGACCACCCTCTCCCCTCCCTCCACCCCCCAAGACCCTCTCGCTTCACCCCAAGACCCCCTTAACCCCCTTCGGAGCCCTCTGGGACCCCCAACCCTCAACCCCTCACCCCCCACCCCACACCGTGACCCCCCCAAGACCCCTTCTGACCCCCCCCGACCCCCCCCAGAGCTGTTCCTGACGGAACACGCGCACGTTCGGATGCTGCGGGTGCTGCTGGAGCTCTTCTACCAGCCCATGCTGCGCGAGGCCTTCTTCGACGAGCAGGAACTGGCCAACATCTTCCCCAGTCTGGAGGACCTGGTGGAGGTGCACAGTGAGTCCTTGGGGGGGGCTGAGGGTCGCCCCAAAACCTTGGGGGACACCCAGACTCCCCCAAAAGGTGGAGCGTGACGCCCCCCCCTGCTCTTTGTGTCACAGCCTTGTTCCTCGACAGCCTGAAGAGGCTGCGGGAGGAGAGCGGCTACGTCATCCAGAACATCGGGGATGTGCTGCTCGCCAGGGTGAGCGTGCGAGGAGTGTGAGAGGAGCGTGAGGAGAGCTGGGAATGTGAAAGGAGTGTGTGGGGAGTGTGTGGAGAGTGTGAGAGGAACTGGGAGTGTTTGGGGAGTGTGTGGAGAGTGTGAGAGGAACTGGGAGTGTTTGGGGAGTGTGTGGAGAGTGTGAGAGGAACTGGGAGTGTTTGGGGAGTGTGTGGAGAGTGTGAGAGGAACTGGGAGTGTTTGGGGAGTGTGTGGAGAGTGTGAGAGGAACTGGGAGTGTGTGGGGAGTGTGTGGAGAGTGTGAGAGGAACTGGGAGTGTTTGGGGAGTGTGTGGAGAGTGTGAGAGGAACTGGGAGTGTTTGGGGAGTGTGTGGGGAGTGTGTGGAGAGTGAGAGGAGAACTGGGAGTGTGTGGGGAGTGTGAGGGGAGCTGGGAGTGTGAGGGGAGCATATGGGGAGCGTGTGGGGAGTGTGTGGGGAGTGTGAGGAGAGCTGGGAATGTGAAAGGAGTGTGTGGGGAGCGTGTGGGGAGTGTGAGAGGAACTGGGAGTGTGTGGGGAGTGTGTGGAGAGCTGGGAGTGTGTGAGGAGTGTGTGGGGAGTGTGAGGAGAGCTGGGAGTGTGTGAGGAGTGTGTGGGGAGTGTGAGGAGAGCTGGGAGTGTGTGAGGAGTGTGTGGGGAGTGTGAGGAGAGCTGGGAGTGTGTGAGGAGTGTGTGGGGAGTGTGAGGAGAGCTGGGAGTGTGTGAGGAGTGTGTGGGGAGTGTGAGGAGAGCTGGGAGTGTGTGGGGAGTGTGTGGGGAGTGTGAGAGGAGCGTGAGAGGAACTGGGAGTGTGTGGGGAGTGAGAGGAGAACTGGGAGTGTGTGGGGAGTGTGTGAGGAGAGCTGGGAGTGTGAAAGGAGTGTGTGGGGAGTGTGAGAGGAACTGGGAGTGTGTGGGGAGTGTGAGGAGAGCTGGGAGTGTGTGAGGAGTGTGTGGGGAGTGTGAGAGGAGCATGAGAGGAACTGGGAGTGTGTGGGGAGTGTGAGGAGAACTGGGAGTGTGAGGGGAGTGTGTGGGGAGTATGAGAGGAACTGGGAGTGTGTAGGGAGTGTGAGGAGAGCTGGGAGTGTGTGGGGAGTGTGTGGGGAGTGTGAGGAGAGCTGGGAATGTGAAAGGAGTGTGTGGGGAGTGTGTGGGGAGTGTGAGAGGAGCTGGGAGTTTGTGGGGAGCATGACGGGAGTGTGTGGGGAGTGTACAAGGAGCATGTGGGGAGTTTGGAGTGTGTGGGGAGTGTGAGGAGAGCTGGGAGTGTGTGAGGAGTGTGTGGGGAGTGTGAGAGGAGCTGGGAGCGTATGGGGAGTGTGTGGGGAGTGTGAGGAGAGCTGGGAATGTGAAAGGAGTGTGCGGGGAGTGTGTGGAGAGTGTGAGAGGAACTGGGAGTGTTTGGGGAGTGTGTGGGGAGTGTGAGAGGAGCTGGGAGTGTGTGGGGAGTGTGAGAGGAGTGTGAGAGGAACTGGGAGTGTGTGGGGAGTGTGGGGAATGTGAGGAGAGCTGGGAGTGTGTGGGGAGTGTGTGGGGAGTGTGAGAGGAGCGTGAGAGGAACTGGGAGTGTGTGGGGAGTGAGAGGAGAACTGGGAGTGTGTGGGGAGTGTGTGAGGAGAGCTGGGAGTGTGAAAGGAGTGTGTGGGGAGTGTGAGAGGAGCTGGGAGTGTGGGGAGTGAGAGGAGAACTGGGAGTGTGTGGAGAGTGTGTGAGGAGTGTGTGGGGAGTGTGAGAGGAGCTGGGAGTGTGTGGGGAGTGTGAGGAGAACTGGGAGTGTTTGGGGAGTGTGTGGAGAGTGTGAGAGGAACTGGGAGTGTGTGAGGAGTGTGTGGGGAGTGTGAGAGGAGCTGGGAGCGTATGGGGAGTGTGTGGGGAGTGTGAGGAGAGCTGGGAATGTGAAAGGAGTGTGCGGGGAGTGTGTGGAGAGTGTGAGAGGAACTGGGAGTGTTTGGGGAGTGTGTGGGGAGTGTGAGAGGAGTGTGTGGGGAGTATGAGTGGAGTGTGTGGAGAGCTGGGAGTGTGAGAGGAACTGGGAGTGTGTGGGGAGTGTGAGGAGAACTGGGAGCGTGTGGGGAGTGTGTGGGGAGCTGGGAGTGTGTGGGGAGTGTGAGGGGAACTGGGAGTGTGTAGGGAGTGTGTGAGGAGTGTGTGGGGAGTGTGAGAGGAGCTGGGAATGTGAAAGGAGTGTGTGGGGAGTGTGAGGGGAACTGGGAGTGTGTGGAGAGTGTGTGAGGAGTGTGTGGGGAGTGTGAGAGGAGGTGGGAGTGTGTGGGGAGTGTGTGGAGAGTGAGAGGAACTGGGAGTGTGTGGGGAGTGTGAGGAGAGCTGGGAATGTGAAAGGAGTGTGAGGGGAGTGTGAGAGGAGCTGGGAGTGTGTGGGGAGTGTGTGGGGAGTGTGAGAGGAACTGGGAGTGTGTGGGGAGTGTGTGAGAGGAGCTGGAAGTGTGAGGGGAGCATATGGGGAGTGTGTGGGGAGTGTGAGAGGAGTGTGTGGAGAGTGTGAGAGGAGCTGGGAGTGTGTGGGGTGTGTGAGGGGAGCTGGGAGTGTGAGAGGAACTGGGAGTGTGTGGGGAGTGTGAGGGGAGCATATGGGGAGTGTGTGGGGAGTGTGTGGGGAGTGTGAGGAGAGCTGGGAGTGTGAAAGGAGTGTGTGGGGAGTGTGAGAGGAGCGTGAGAGGAACTGGGAGTGTGGGGAGTGTGAGGAGAGCTGGGAGTGTGTGAGGAGTGTGTGGGGAGTGTGTGGAGAGCTGGGAGTGTGAAAGGAGTGTGTGGGGAGCATGTGGGGAGTGTGAGAGGAACTGGGAGTGTGAGGGGAGTGTGTGGGGAGTGTACAAGGAGCATGAGGGGAGTTGGGAGTGTGAGGGGAGTGTGTGGGGAGTGTGAGGGGAGCATTTTGGGAGTGTGTGGGGAGAGCATGAGGGGAGTTGGGAGCGTGAGGGGAGCGTGAGGGGAGTGTGTGGGGAGTGTACAAGGAGCATGAGGGGAGTTGGGAGCGTGAGGGGAGTGTGTGGGGAGTGTGATGGTAGCTGGGAGTGTGAGGGGAGCGTGCGGGGAGCATGTGACCACGCAGGGAGTGTGCAAGGAGCGTGCAAGGTGCACGGAGAGCTGGCAGCAGAGGCTTTGAGGCAGCAGAGGGTGCTGGCAGCGTGCGGGATGCACCAGAGTGTGCAGGGAGCATGTGTGATCCAAGAGTGTGTGCAAGGAGTGTGCAGGGACTGTGTGGCTGTGAGTTGGGGGTCCCTGTCCTCCCCTTAACATGGGTTGGGGGTCCCTGTCCCCCTTTAACATGGTTTGGGGGTCCCTGTCTCCCCTTTAACATGTTTTGGGGTCCCTGTCTCCCCCTTTAACATGGTTTGGGGGTCCCTGTTCCCCCCTTAACATGGGTTTGGGGGTCTCTGTCTCCTCCTTAACATGGTTGGGGGTCCCTGTCTCCCCCTTAACATGTTTTGGGGTTCCCTGTCTCCCCCTTAACATGGTTTGGGGGTCTCTGTCTCCTCCTTAACATAGTTTGGGGGTCCCTGTCCTCCCCTTAACATAGTTTGGGGGTCCCTGTCTCCCTCTTAACATGAGTTGGGGGTCCCTGTCTCCCCCTTAACATAGTTTGGGGGTCTCTGTCTCCTCCTTAACATAGTTTGGGGGTCCCTGTCTCCTCCTTAACATAGTTTGGGGGTCCCTGTCTCCCTCTTAACATGGGTTGGGGGTCTCTGTCTCCTCCTTAACATGGGTTGGGGGTCCCTGTCTCCCCTTTAACATAGTTTGGGGGTCCCTGTCTCCCTCTTAACATAGTTTGGGGGTCCCTGTCTCCCCCTTAATATGATTTGGGAGTCTCTCTCCCCATGATGTGGGTTTGGGGTTCCCTGTCTCCCTCTTAACATGTTTTGGGGGTCTCTGTCTCCTCCTTAACATAGTTTGGGGGTCCCTGTCCTCCCCCTTAATATGGTTTGGGAGTCTCTCTCCCCATGATGTGGGTTTGGGGGTCCCTGTCTCCCCCTTAACATAGTTTGGGGGTCCCTGTCTCCCCCTTAACATGTTTTGGGGGGTCTCTGTCTCCTCCTTAACATAGTTTGGGGGTCCCTGTCTCCCTCTTAACATGAGTTGGGGGTCCCTGTCTCCCTCTTAACATGGGTTTGGGGTCCCTATCCTCATCATGACCTGGTTTGGGGGTCCCTGTGTCCCCCTTAACATGGTTTGGGAGCCTCTCTCTCCCCATGATGTGGGTTTGGGGGTCCCTGTCTCCCCCTTAACATAGTTTTGGGGTCCCTGTCTCCCCCTTAACATAGTTTGGGGGTCCCTGTCCCCCCTTAACATAGTTTGGGGGTCCCTATCTCCTCCTTAACATAGTTTGGGGGTCCCTGTCTCCCTCTTAACATGGGTTGGGGTTCCCTGTCCTCTCCTTAACATGAGTTGGGGGTCCCTGTCTCCCCTTAACATGGGTTTGGGGTCCCTATCCTCATCATGACCTGGTTTGGGGGTCCCTGTCTCCCCCTTAATATGGTTTGGGAGTCTCTCTCCCCATGATGTGGGTTTGGGGTCCCTGTCTCCCCCTTAACATAGTTTGGGGGTCCCTGTTCCCCCCTTAACATAGTTTGGGGGTCCCTGTCTCCCCCTTAACATGGTTTGGGGGTCTCTGTCTCCTCCTTAACATAGTTTTTGGGTCCCTGTGTCCCTCTCAACATGTTTTGGGGGTCCCTGTCTCCCCTTAACATGTTTTGGGGGTCCCTGTCTCCCCCTTAACATGGGTTTGGGGGTCTCTGTCTCCCCCTTAACATAGTTTGGGGGTCCCTGTCTCCTCCTTAACATAGTTTGGAGGTCCCTGTCTCCCTTTAACATGAGTTGGGGGTCCCTGTTCTCCCCTTTAACATAGTTTGGGGTCCCTGTCTCCCCCTTAACATGGGTTTGGGGTCCCTATCCTCATCATGACCTGGTTTGGGGGTCCCTGTCTCCCTCTTAACATGGTTTGGGGGTCCCTGTCCTCCCCTTAACATGGTTTGGGGGTCCCTGTCTCCCCCTTAACATAGTTTGGGGGTCCCTGTCTCCCCTTTAACATAGTTTGGGGGTCCCTGTCTCCCTTTAACATGGGTTGGGGGTCCCTGTCTCCTCCTTAATATGGTTTGGGAGTCTCTCTCCCCATGATGTGGGTTTGGGGTTCCCTGTCTCCCTCTTAACATGGTTTGGGGGTCCCTGTCCTTCCCTTAACATGGTTTGGGGGTCCCTGTCTCCCCCTTAACATGAGTTGGGGGTCCCTGTCTCCCCCTAACATGGGTTTGGGGTCCCTGTCCTCATCATGACCTGGTTTGGGGGTCCCTGTCTCCCCCTTAATATGGTTTGGGAGTCTCTCTCCCCATGATGTGGGTTGGGGGGTCCCTGTCTCCCCCTTAACATGGTTTGGGGTCCCTGTTTCCCCCTTAACATGTTTTGGGGGTCCCTGTCTCCCCCTTAACATGGGTTTGGGGGTCCCTGTCCCCCCCTTGACGCGGTTTTTGGGGTCTCAGTTCGAGGGGACGGAGGGCAGTTGGTTCCAGAAGATCTCCGCTCGCTTCTGCAGCCGCCAGCCCTTCGCCCTCGAGCAGCTCAAGGCCAAGCAGCGCAAGGACGCTCGCTTCTCACAGTTCATACAGGTGAACCCCCCCCCCCAAAAAATACCAGACACCCCAAAACCCTCCCAGGGACCCCACCAGTCCCCCCAGTCCTCCCAGAGCCACCAGAGCCCACCCAGAGCCCCCCAGGACCCCCAGATCCCCCCCCAAAACCTCCCTCTACTGATCCTCAGGGCCTCAAAATTCCCCACAGACCACCCCCCCCCCCACCCCAGGACCCCCAAATCCCTCCCAAGACCCCCCTATAGCCCCCCCAGGACCCCCAAATCCCCTCCCAGACTCCCCATAGCCCCCCCAAGACCCCCAGATTCCTCCCCATAGCCCCCCAAGACCCCCAGATTCCTCCCCGTAGCCCCCCCCAGGACCCCCAAATTCTCCCCCAAACCCCCTATAGCCCCCCCAGGACCCCCAAATCCCCTCCCAGACTCCCCATAGCCCCCCCCAAGACCCCCAGATTCCTCCCCATAGACCCCCCAGGACCCCCAGATTCCTCCCCATAGACCCCCCCAGGACCCCCAAATCCTCCCCCAAACCCCCTATAGCCCCCCCCAGGACCCCCAGGTCCTCCCCCAAACCTCCCTCTACTGACCCTCAGGACCCCTGTAGCCCCCCCCCCAGGACCCCCAAATCCTCCCCATAGCCCCCCCCAAGACCCCCAGATTCCTCCCCATAGCCCCCCGAGGACCCCCAAATCCCCTCCCAGACTCCCCCATAGCCCCCCAGGACCCCCAGATTCCTCCCCATAACCCCCCAAGACCCCCAGATTCCTCCCCATAGACCTCAGGACCCCCAAATCCCCCCCCAGACTCCCCCATAGCCCCCCAAGACCCCCAAATCCCCTCCCAGACTCCCCATAGCCCCCCCAAGACCCCCAGATTCCTCCCCATAGACCTCAGGACCCCCAAATCCCCCCCCAGACTCCCCCATAACCCCCCAGGACCCCCAGATTCCTCCCCATAGACCTCAGGACCCCCAAATCCCCCCCCAGACTCCCCCATAACCCCCCAGGACCCCCAGATTCCTCCCCATAACCCCCCAGGACCCCCAGATTCCCCCCCAGATTCCCCCTCTAGCCCTCCAAGACACCCCACCCCCCCACCCCAGACCCTCAATTCCTCCCCAAGACCCCCCTCAGCCCCCCAAGACCCCCCCAGCCCCCCAATTCCTCCCCAAGACCCCCCCCCAGCCCCCCCATTTCCATCCCTCTTTCCCCCAAGAAGCCTCCAGGGCCCCAATTCCTCTTCCTCCGTCTCCTCCAGGACCCCCCCTTCAACCCCCAAATTCCTCCCCCAGGACCCCCCCCTTCAACCCCCAAAATTTCTCCCCAAGACCCCTCCCCGCAACCCCCCAAAACCCCCAATTTTTCGTTGTGTGTGTGTGTCCCCCCCAAAAAAAATAAACGCTAACCCAGGAGGCCGAGAGCCAAGCGCGATGCCGCCGCCTGCAGCTGCGCGACATCATCCCCACCGAGATGCAGAGGCTCACCAAGTACCCTCTGCTGCTCCACAGCATCACCAAGTGCACCGGTGAGCACCCCAAAACCCCCCCCCGGGCACCCCAAAACCCCCACGGGCACCCCCAGACCCACCCAGACACCCCCAGACCCTCTGTTCGCTCACAGAAGCAGCAATGGAGGTGAAGCAGGAGGCCGAGCGCAGCCCCCCAGCTCCAACCTGAGCCCTCCAGGCACCTCAAAAGTCACTCAAATCGCCCCCAAACCCTCTCAGGTCACCCCCAGACCCACTCAGGTCACCCCAAAACCCTCTCAGGTCACCCACAAACCTTCTCACGTCCCCCACAAACCCCCCAGACACCCCCAGACACCCCCAGACCCTCTATTCGCTCAGAGAAGCAGCAATGGAGATGGAGCAGGAGGCCGAGCGCAGCCCCCCAGCTCCTCCCTGAGCCCTCCAGACACCTCAAAACCCACTCAGGTCACCCCCAAACCCTCTCAGGTCATCCCCAAACCCCCCAAGTTCCTCCCCAGACCCACCCAGACACCCCCAGACCCTCTGTTCGCTCACAGAAGCAGCAATGGAGGTGAAGCAGGAGGCCGAGCGCAGCCCCCCAGCTCCTCCCTGAGCCCTCCAGACACCTCAAAACCCACTCAAATCACCCCCAAACCCTCTCAGGTCACCCCCAAAACCCTCTCAGGTCACCCACAAACCCCCCAAGTTCCTCTCCAGACCCCACAGACACCCCCAGACCCTCTATTCGCTCCCAGAAGCAGCAATGGAGATGGAGCAGGAGGCCGAGCGCAGCCCCTCACCTCCTCCCTGAGCCTTCCAGACACCTCAAAACCCACTCAGGTCACCCCCAAACCCTCTCAGGTCACCCCCAAACCTTCTCACGTCCCCCACAAACCCCCCAGACCCCCAAATCCAACCCCTAGTCCATCTATTTACTCCCAGAAGCAGCAATGGAGGTGGAACAGGAGGCCGAGCGCAGCCCTCCAGCTCCTCCCTGAGCCCTCCAGACACCTCAAAAGTCACTCAAATCGCCCCCAAACCTACTCAAATCACCCCAAACCCTCTCAGGTCACCCCCAAACCTCCTCACGTCCCCCACAAACCCCCCAGACCCCCAAATCCAACCTCTAGTCCATCTATTTACTCCCAGAAGCAGCAATGGAGGTGGAACAGGAGGCCGAGCGCAGCCCCTCACCTCCTCCCTGAGCCCTCCAGACACCTCAAAACCCACTCAAATCGCCCCCAAACCCTCTCAGGTCACCCCCAGACCTTCTCAGGTCATCCCCAAACCCCCCAAGTTCCTCTCCAGACCCCAGACACCCCCAGACCCTCTATTTACTCAGAGAAGCAGCAATGGAGGTGAAGCAGGAGGCCGAGCGCAGCCCCTCACCTCCTCCCTGAGCCCTCCAGACACCTCAAAACCCACTCAAATCGCCCCCAAACCCTCTCAGGTCACCCCCAAACCCTCTCAGGTCACCCCCAAACCTCCTCACGTCCCCCACAAACCCCCCAGACCCCCAAATCCAACCCCTAGTCCCTCCATCAACTCCCAGAAGCAGCAATGGAGATGGAGCAGGAGGCCGAGCGCAGCCCCCCAGCTCCTCCCTGAGCCCTCCAGACACCCCAAAACCCACTCAAATCACCCCCGAACCCACTCAGGTCACCCCCAAACCCTCTCAGGTCACCCCCAAACCTCCTCACGTCCCCCACAAACCCCCCAGACCCCCAAATCCAACCCCTAGTCCATCCATCAACTCCCAGAAGCAGCAATGGAGGTGGAACAGGAGGCCGAGCGCAGCCCCTCACCTCCTCCCTGAGCCCTCCAGACACCCCAAAACCCACTCAAATCACCCCCAAACCCTCTCAGGTCACCTCCAAACCCCCTCAATTCCCCCGCAACCCCCTAATTTCCCTCAGAGGCCGAGGAGGAACGGGCCAAGGTGGAGCAGGCGGCCGAGTGTTGCCGCCAGATCCTCAACCACGTCAACCAGGAGGTGCGAGACATGGAGAACCTGATGGTGAGAGCCCCCAGATCCCCTCGGGGGACACCCCCAGAGCCTCGGGGACACCCCCAGAGCCCTCCCCGGGGAGCCCCGAGTCACCTCCCGCTCCTCTTTGCCGTCGGCAGAAGCTGAAGGACTATCAGCGGCGCTTGGATCTCTCCAACCTGAAGCAGAGCACTGACCCTCTCCTCTGCGAGTTCAGGGTAGGCCGAGCCCCAAAGATTACACCCCCTGAACCCCCAGATCCCTCCCCCGATCCCCACCACGAGCTCCTCAGTCCCCTCGGAGCCCCCAGACTCCTCCTTGAGCCTTTCAACTCCTCCTTGAAGCCCTCAAACTCCTCCTTGAAGCCCTCAAACTCCTCCTTGAGCCCTCAAACTCCTTCTTGAAACTCCAAACTCCTCCTTGAGCCTATAAACTCCTCCTTGAAGCCCTCAAACTCCTCCTTGAAGCCCTCAAGCTGCTCCTTGAACTCCTCAAACTCCTCCTCGAACCTCCAAAGTCCTCCTTGAAGCCCTCAAACTCCTCCTTGAGCCTCTCAAACTCTTCCTTGAACCCATAAACTCCTCCTTGAAGCCCTCAAACTCCTCCTTGAGCCTTTCAACTCCTCCTTGAAGCCCCCGAAGTCCTTCCTTGAGGCTCCAAAACTCTTCCTTGAACCTCTCAACTCGCCCTCAAACCCCTAAACTTGTCCTTGAGCCCCCAAAGTCCTCCTTGAAGCCCCCAAACTCCTCCTTGAAACCCCCAAACTCCTCCTTGAAGCCCTCAAACTCCTTCTTGAGCCTAGAAACTCCTCCTCAAACCCCCAAACTCCTCCTTGAAACCTCCAAACTCCTCCTTGAAGCCCTCAAACTCCTCCTTGAGCCTATAAACTCCTCCTCAAACCTCCAAACTCCTCCTTGAACCTCCCAAACTCCTCCTTGAACTCCTCAAACTCTTCCTTGAGCCTCTTAAGTCCTCCTTCAACCCCCAAACTCTTCCTTGAACCCCCAAAGTCCTCCTTGAAGCCCTCAAACTCCTTCATGAGCCTTTCAACTCCTCCTTGAGCCCTCAAACTCCTCCTTCAACCCCTCAAACTCCTCCTTTAACCCCCAAACTCCTCCTTCAATCTCCAAACTCCTCCTCGAGCCCTCAGACTCCTTCCTTGAGCCTCTCACCTCCTCCTCAAGCCCTTCAGCTGCTCCTTGAGCTCCCAAAGTCCTCCTTGAAACCCCCAAACTCTTCCTTGAGCCTAGAAACTCCTCCTCAAACCTCCAAACTCCTCCTTGAACCTCCCAAACTCCTCTTTGAACCTCCCAAACTCCTCATTGAACCTCCCAAACTCCTCCTTGAGCCCTCAAACTCCTCCTTGAGCCTCTCAACTCCTCCTTCAACCCTCAAGCTGCTCCTTGAAGCCTTCAAAGTCCTTCTTGAGCCTTTCAACTCCTCCTCAAACCCCCAAACTCCTCCTTGAGCCTCCAAACTACTTCTTGAAACCCCCAAACTCCTCCTTGAGCCCCTAAACTCCTCCTTGAGCTCCCAAACTCCTCCTTCAACCCCTCAAACTCCTCCTTTAACCCCCAAACTCCTCCTTCAATCTCCAAACTCCTCCTCGAGCCCTCAAACTCCTTCCTTGAGCCTCTCAACTCCTCCTCAAGCCCTTCAACTGCTCCTTGAGCTCCCAAAGTCCTCCTTGAAACCCCCAAACTCTTCCTTGAGCCTAGAAACTCCTCCTCAAACCTCCAAACTCCTCCTTGAAACCTCCAAACTCCTCCTTGAACCTCCCAAACTCCTCATTGAAACCTCCAAACTCCTCCTTGAACCTCCCAAACTCCTCCTTGAGCCTCTCAACTCCTCCTTCAACCCTCAAGCTGCTCCTTGAAGCCTTCAAACTCCTCCTTGAGCCTTTCAACTCCTCCTCAAACCCCCAAACTCCTCCTTGAACCTCCAAACTACTTCTTGAAATCCCCAAACTCCTCCTTGAGCCCCTAAACTCCTCCTTGAGCTCCCAAACTCCTCCTTCAACCCCTCAAACTCTTCCTTTAACCCTCAAACTCCTCCTTCAATCTCCAAACTCCTCCTCGAGCCCCCAAACTCCTTCCTTGAGCCTCTCAACTCCTCCTCAAGCCCTTCAACTGCTCCTTGAGCTCCCAAAGTCCTCCTTGAAACCCCCAAACTCTTCCTTGAGCCTAGAAACTCCTCCTCGAACCTCCAAACTCCTCCTCGAACCTCCCAAACTCCTCATTGAAACCTCCCAAACTCCTCCTTGAGCCTCTCAACTCCTCCTTGAGCCTCTCAACTCCTCCTTCAACCCTCAAGCTGCTCCTTGAAGCCTTCAAACTCCTCCTTGAGCCTTTCAACTCCTCCTCAAACCCCCAAACTCCTCCTTGAGCCTCCAAACTACTTCTTGAAACCCCCAAACTCTTCCCTGAGCCTAGAAACTCCTCCTTGAGCTCCCAAACTCCTCCTTCAACCCCTCAAACTCCTCCTTGAACCTCCCAAACTCCTCCTTCAATCTCCAAACTCCTCCTCGAGCCCTCAAACTCCTTCCTTGAGCCTCTCACCTCCTCCTCAAGCCCTTCAGCTGCTCCTTGAGCTCCCAAAGTCCTCCTTGAAACCCCCAAACTCTTCCTTGAGCCTAGAAACTCCTCCTCAAACCTCCAAACTCCTCCTCGAACCTCCCAAACTCCTCATTGAAACCTCCTAACTCCTCCTTCAACCCTCAAACTCCTCCTTGAGCCTCTCAACTCCTCCTTCAACCCTCAAGCTGCTCCTTGAAGCCTTCAAAGTCCTTCTTGAGCCTTTCAACTCCTCCTCAAACCCCCAAACTCCTCCTCGAACCTCCAAACTACTTCTTGAAATCCCCAAACTCCTCCTCAAACCTCTTAAACTCCTCCTCAAACCCCCCAAACTCCTCCTTGAGCTCCTCAAACTACTTCTTGAAACCCCCAAACTCCTCCTTGAGCCTATAAACTCCTCCTCAAACCCCCAAACTCCTCCTTGAGCTCCTCAAACTCCTTCTTGAACCTCCAAACTCCTCCTTGAAGCCCTCAAACTCCTCCTTGAGCCTATAAACTCCTCCTCAAACCTCCAAACTCCTCCTTGAACCTCCCAAACTCCTCCTTGAACTCCTCAAACTCTTCCTTGAGCCTCTTAAGTCCTCCTTCAACCCCCAAACTCTTCCTTGAACCCCCAAAGTCCTCCTTGAAGCCCTCAAACTCCTTCATGAGCCTTTCAACTCCTCCTTGAGCTCCCAAACTCCTCCTCGAACCTCCCAAACTCCTCCTTTAACCCTCAAACTCCTCCTTCAATCTCCAAGCTCCTCCTCGAGCCCTCAAACTCCTTCCTTGAGCCTCTCACCTCCTCCTCAAGCCCTTCAACTGCTCCTTGAGCTCCCAAAGTCCTCCTTGAAACCCCCAAACTCTTCCTTGAGCCTAGAAACTCCTCCTCAAACCTCCAAACTCCTCATTTAAACCTCCAAACTCCTCCTTGAACCTCCCAAACTCCTCCTTGAAACCTCCAAACTCCTCCTTGAGCCCTCAAACTCCTCCTTGAGCCTCTCAACTCCTCCTTCAACCCTCAAGCTGCTCCTTGAAGCCTTCAAAGTCCTTCTTGAGCCTTTCAACTCCTCCTCTAACCCCCAAACTCCTCCTTGAGCCTCCAAACTACTTCTTGAAACCCCCAAACTCTTCCTTGAGCCTAGAAACTCCTCCTTGAGCTCCCAAACTCCTCCTTCAACCCCTCAAACTCCTCCTTTAACCCTCAAACTCCTCCTTCAATCTCCAAACTCCTCCTCAAACCTCCAAACTCCTCCTTGAGCCTCTCAACTCCTCCTCAAGCCCTTCAACTGCTCCTTGAGCTCCCAAAGTCCTCCTTGAAACCCCCAAACTCTTCCTTGAACCCCCCAAACTCCTCCTTTAACCCCCTAACCCCCCCCTTTCCCCCTCCCCGAACCCCCTTTTTTCTTCCCCCTTCCCAGAACACGGACATCACCAAACGCAACCTGGTGCACGAGGGGCCCTTAACGTGGCGGCTGACGCGGGACAAGGCCGTGGGTGAGGTTTGGGCCTTGGGCTTCCCCCCGAACCCCCTCCTGACCCCCCCCCTCTCCCCACCAACCCCTTTTTTTTTTTTTTGGGGTGACCCCCCCCCCCCCAGAGGTGCAGGTGCTGCTCCTGGACGACCTCCTGGTGCTGCTGCAGCGGCAGGAGGAGCGGCTGGTGCTGCGGTGCCACAGCCGCACCGTCACCCCGGCCCCCGACGGCAAACAGATGCTCAGCCCCCTCATCCGCCTCAGCTCCGCCATGACCCGCGAGGTGGCCACCGGTCAGTGTGTCCCCCCGGGGGGGGGGGCAGAGCGACATTTGGGGCTTTAGGAGCTGCCTTTGGGGCCTCTGGGGCCTTTGGGGTTGGCTGGTGCTTCAGCTCCATTGGGGTAGATGAGGCAGCCCCAGGAGCTGGTTCCATTCAGTCCCATTCAGTCCCATTCAGTCCCATTCAGCTCCATTCAGCTCCATTCAGCTCCATTCAGCTCCATTCAGCTCCATTGGGGTAGATGAGGCAGCCCCAGGAGCTGGTTCAGCTCCATTCAGTTCCATTCAGCTCCATTGGGGTAGATGAGGCAGCCCCAGGATCTATATCAGTTCCATTCAGTTCCATTCAGCTCCATTCAGCCCCATTGGGGTAGATGAGGCAGCCCCAGGATCTATATCAGTTCCATTCAGTTCCATTCAGTTCCATTCAGTTCCATTCAGTTCCATTCAGTTCCATTCAGTTCCATTGGGGTAGATGAGGCAGCCCCAGGAGCTGGTTCCATTCAGCTCCATTCAGCTCCATTCAGCTCCATTCAGTTCCATTCAGCTCCATTCAGTTCCATTGGGGTAGATGAGGCAGCCCCAGGATCTCTATCAGTTCCATTCAGTTCCATTCAGCTCCATTGGGGTAGATGAGGCAGCCCCAGGAGCTGGTTCCATTCAGCTCCATTCAGTTCCATTCAGTTCCATTCAGCTCCATTCAGGTCCATTGGGGTAGATGAGGCAGCCCCAGGATCTCTATCAGTTCCATTCAGTTCCATTCAGTTCCATTGGGGTAGATGAGGCAGCCCCAGGAGCTGGTTCAGCTCCATTCAACTCCATTCAGTTCCATTGGGGTAGATGAGGCAGCTCCAGGATCTCTATCAGTTCCATTCAGCTCCATTGGGGTAGATGAGGCAGCCCCAGGAGCTGGTTCAGCTCCATTCAGCTCCATTCAGCTCCATTCAGTTCCATTGGGATAGATGAGGCATTTCCATGATCTATATCAGCTCCATTGGGGTAGATGAGGCAGCCCCAGGATCTCTATCAGTTCCATTCAGTTCCATTCAGTTCCATTGGGGTAGATGAGGCAGCCCCAGGATCTATATCAGTTCCATTCAGTTCCATTCAGCTCCATTGGGGTAGATGAGGCAGCCCCAGGATCTCTATCAGTTCCATTCAGTTCCATTCAGTTCCATTCAGTTCCATTCAGTTCCATTCAGCTCCATTCAGTTCCATTCAGTTCCATTCAGTTCCATTGGGGTAGATGAGGCATTTCCATGATCTATATCAGCTCCATTGGGGTAGATGAGGCAGCCCCAGGATCTATATCAGTTCCATTGGGGTAGATGAGGCAGCTCCAGGATCTATATCAGTTCCATTCAGTTCCATTCAGCTCCATTCAGCCCCATTGGGGTAGATGAGGCAGCCCCAGGTGATGGTTTGGGGCTTCAGGGCTGGATTTGGGGGTTCGGGGTGGCCGGGACCCCCCCCCCCCCACCCAAAACCCACCTCCTTCTGTTCCCCCCCCCACCCCAGACCATCGAGCCTTCTACGTCATCATCAGCTGGGAGGGGGGAGCCCAGATCTACGAGCTGGTGGCCCAGAGCCCGGCTGAGAGGAAGAAGTGAGGAAAAAAGGGGGGAAGATTGGGGTTGGGATTAGGGGTTAGGATTTGGGGGGGGATCAGGATTGGGGATTGAGTGGGTGGGAATGGGGTTGGGGGGTGGGATTGGGGGGGTTAGGATTGGGATTGGGGGTGGGATTAGGGGGGACTGAGGGGGATTGAGGGGTCAGGATTGGGATTGGGAGGACTTGGAGGGGACTGGGGGGGTCAGGGTGGGATTGGGGGTGGGATTGGGGGACGGGATTGGGATTGAGTGGGTGGGATTGGGGTTGGGGGTGGGACTGGGAGGTCAGGATTGGGATTGGGAGGGGCTGGGGGGGTCAGGGTGGGATTGGGGGTGGGATTGGGGGTGGGATTGGGATTGAGTGGGTGGGATTGGGGTTGGGGGTGGGACTGGGAGGTCAGGATTGGGATTGGGAGGGGCTGGGGGGGTCAGGGTGGGATTGGGGGTGGGATTAGGGGGTAGTGGAGGGGGTTGGGGGGGTCAGGATTGGGATGGAGTGGGTGGGATTAGGGGGGAGTAGAGGGGGTTGGGGGGATTGAAGGGATTGGGGGGTCAGGATTGGGATTGAGTGGGTTGGGAATGGGATTGAAGGTGGGACTTGGGGGGGATTGGGGGGGTCAGGATTGGGACTGGGAGGGACTGGGGGGGGTCAGGGTTGGGATTGGGGGGGTTGGGAATGGGGTTGAAGGTGGGACTGGGAGGTCAGGATTGGGACTGGGAGAACTGGAGGGACTGGGGGGGGTCAGGGTGGGATTGGGGGTGGGATTGGGGGGGATTGAGGGGGTTGAAGGGATTGGGGGACAGGGCTGGGATGGAGCAGGTGGGATTAGGGGGTCAGGGTTGGGATTGGGAGAACTGGAGGGGACTGGGGGGGTCAGGGTGGGATTGGGGGTGGGATTAGGGGGGAGTGGAGGGGATTAGGGGGGTCAGGGTTGGGATTGGGGGAGTTGGGAATGGGGTTGAAGGTGGGACCTGGGAGGTCAGGATTGGGACTGGGAGAACTGGAGGGGACTGGGGGGGGTCAGGGTTGGGATGGAGCAGGTGGGATTAGGGGGGAGTAGAGGGGATTGAGGGGATTGAAGGAATTGGGGCTGAGGATTGGGATTGAGTGGGTTGAGAATGAGGTCAGGGGTGGGATTAGGAGGGGATTGGGGGGGTCAGGATTAGGACTGGGAGGACCTGTGACTCTCAGGTTGGGCTCGGGCTTCGTCGAAGGGTCCAAGTGGGCGCGAAGGACAGTTTTTGGGGTGCTCACCCCCCCCTTTTTTTTTCTCCCCCCCCAAATGAAAAAGCTGGTGCACCTTGATCAGCGAGACGGCCGGATCCCTCAAGCTCCCGGGGACCCAGCCCACAAACCCCCTCCCCGGGCAGGGCTGGGGGGGGCCCACAGCCCCCTCTGGTGAGACTTGGGGGAGGGGTCACTGGGGAGGGTCCCCCAAGCCCCTTTTGGGGTCCCCTGACCCACCCCCCCCCCCTCCTCCTCTGCCCCCCACGTAGCGGCTACCGGGAGCCTCTGCTGAGCGGCTCGGAGAACGGGGCAGCCCTCAAGGAGCCCCTGGACGGTGATTGGGGGGGGGGGTTGGAGTGGGGGGGGGGGGGCTAAGGGGTCTGGGGGTGTCCTAGGGGGGGGTTGGGGGGATCTTAATGGGGTCTGGGGGTGTCCTAAGGGGGGTTAGGGGGAGCCTAATGGGTCTGGGGGTGTCCTAGGG
The DNA here is from genome assembly GCA_033558105.1 of Coccyzus lansbergi. Classification (NCBI taxonomy): domain Eukaryota; kingdom Metazoa; phylum Chordata; class Aves; order Cuculiformes; family Coccyzidae; genus Coccyzus; species Coccyzus lansbergi. Next base: position 446 of record JAUMJK010002167.1, on the reverse strand, counting down.
GGGGGGTTGGGGGGATCTGGAGGAGTTTGGGGGGATCTCAGGGGGGTTTGGGGGGGTCCTAAGGGGTGTTTGGGGGATCTGGGGGGTTTGGGTGGATCCTAATGGGTCTGGGGGTGTCCTAAGGGGGTTGGGGGGGATCTCAGGGGGTTTGGGGGGATCTGGGGGGATCCTAATGGGTCTGGGGGTGTCCTAAGGGGGGGGTTGGGTGGATCTGGGGGAGTTTGGGGGGGTCCTAAGGGGTGTTTGGGTGGATCTCAGGGGGTTTGGGGGAGTCTGGGGGGGTCTTAATGGGTCTGGGGGTGTCCTAAGGGGGGGGGTTTGGGGGGATCTCAGGGGGTTTGGGGGTGTCCTAAGGGGGGGTTGGGGGGATCCTAATGGGTTTGGGGGGGTCCTAAGGGGGGTTAGGGGGGATCTCAGGGGGTTTGGGGGGATCTTAATGGGTCTGG